>CALSCP010000465.1:2262-34574 GCA_943704425.1 Ministeria vibrans ATCC 50519 | reverse complement strand
GGGGGGGGGTTGAAAAAAAATCAGCGGTTTCCAATCTTGCGGAAGCGAAGAGCAGAGTAGGCAAGACATAACCAAAAGCAAAAGAGTGACACAATGACGACAACATTGCCCCACACGTTGTTGATGGGACCCTGAAAAGGAGTGGGAGTGAGCGAAGAGCAGTGAGAAAAAAGAGTGAAAAGCAGTGAGAGAGAGAGAACGAGTAAAGAGTAAAAGGAGTGGGAGTGAGCGAAGAGCAGTGAGAAAAAAGGGTGAAAAGCAGTGAGTGAGAGAGCGAGTAAACAGTAAAAAGACAGTGCAGGTGGGGCGAGAAAAGGGAAGCGAGTGTATATAATTGTAATTATTATAGGATTCTTACTTCACTGCCAAAGCCCCAATAAGTGAGGATGTCGTCGTTGGGCCAAGGGACAACTTGATCGGTCGACACACAGCAGACAGTGTTGTTGAGAGCAGCAGTAGCATTGGCGGGACAAGGGAACTCAGCAACACACGCGTCGCACGTTGTCGTTTGCGTGTACACGGTAGATCCGCTGAACTGGTTGATCGCAAGCGCATTTAGAGTGTACTACATTGACATGTGACGTGAGATTCGACGTGTTGTGTGTGAGAGAGATTCAATGGCGCGTACCGTCATGTAGGAAATGTAGTAGAGCCACACAAAGTAATCCGGAATGAGTGGACGTCGCACGTAGAACCCAGAGAAAACAAATGTGAGAATGATAATGGGAAACCCAAAGGCAATGGCAGTCTCAAACGTGGGCATCAGGAAGGCAAACGTCTAAGAATCAATGAATCAGGAAAGACACAGAAAAGAAGAAAAGAAAAAGGACGACGGAGAGGGAAAAAAAATCAAAGTGATAGAGTTTGAGTTTAAGTTCGAAAGAGAAAGAGAAAACGAGGACAACGTGAGAAAGAAAGAAAAGAGAGTGGAGAAAGGACAAAATGATAAATTCGTGTGTACCAGACCCATAGCAGAACCCAAGAGCTGTGTGACGAAGAGCACACCAGTAAAGATGAAGAAGGCAGCCGCATCATCACGCAAACCGACAGACCAGTAGAGCACAAGCGCCCATAGTAGGAGTTGCATGAGCAGCGCAGGAATGTCACTGAGGACATAGCTGAAGAACCACGCACTCACTTGGTAGGTGCCGGAGCTGCGCTCGCGCTGGAAGAATGCTTTCTGGGAGACATCTGAGCAATAGTGCGGTAGAGACAAGACAATGAGAAGAATAAACATTCCAAAGACACACAATTGTAGGAATAAATGAAGTGAAAAATCACATGAAGATCACAAGTAGAATTGTACCTTCTCCGATATTTCCCATTGCGGCAAATCCAAAGGTCATCACGGACATTTGACTACGCAAAATCAAAGGATCAGACTCATTTCAAATAATTACTTCGTTCTTACAGGACAGAAACTGTCGAGTAAACTCCCGTTTCACTATCAATAAAAAATTAGTCAAAAACAAAGAGGAGGCGTAGGATTAAATTACTCTTTTGGAAGGTTGTTAAAGAGAGTGGCAATGATGAAATCCATAAAGATGATCTTTGAAAGGCGGGCCACCCAATAGGCTTTGTCATTCTTCTTCTGCAGCCAATGGCGCGAGAGCAGAACCTTGAAATTGTGCCATCGTGTGTTTTCGAATTGAACTGGTTTGCGCGTCAGAGTGGAACTGAAAACAGGAATGAGAAAACAGGAGTGAGAAAGGAATAAAAAAAACAGGGCAGTGGCAGTGAGTAAATGTATTGTAAAAGAGAGAGAAAGAAATGAGGTGGAACATTTTAAAGAGTTTGAGAGAGGAGATTGAGAAAGGAGAGAGAAAGAAACAAAGTGATTGAGAGAGGAATAAAGGGATAGAGAGAGAAAGGAGAAACTAACAAAGAGGTAGATAACTTACACTGAGCTTGCTTGACCGACTTCCTGCTGAGCCTTAGCCATGCTTAGCATTCGCTCGCCGTAAATGGCTGACTCGCGATACTTCTCAGCAAAAAAACGCTGAAAAAAGGGAATAGAGAGAGAGAGAGAGAGAGAGAGAGAGAGAGAGAGAGAGAGAGAGAGAGAGAGAGAGAGAGAGAGAGAGAGAGAAACAAAGTGATAGAGAGAGAGAGACAAGAGAGAGAGAGAAACAAAGTGATAGAGAGAGAGAGAAACAAAGTGATAGAGAGAAACAAAGTGATAGAGAGAAACAAAGTGATAGAGAGAGAGAGAGAGAGAGAAACAAAGTGATAGAGAGAGATAGAGGGAGAGAGAAGAATGAGAAAATGGGTGAAATCGAAAGGTAAGGCAACGACAAAGAGACGTAAAGGACTTACTTTGTGCACTTTTGGACCGGCAATCTGTTTGTTTTCGTCATCATTGTCCTGTCCAGTCACAGCAACTGATAAGCACACAAAAAAGAGATGAGAGAGAATGTCAGTGGCTTGTGTAAATTGACACACACAAAAAGAGTTTAATCGTAATGATTAAGAATCCAGAGATGAAATAATGAGGTGTGTGGTACCAATGAAATCAGCGGGATTTTCCTTGGAATCATAGACAAAGCCAAAGTTTGTAAAGTGAGAGACAGCCAAATTGATTGGGCCCAAGTAAGTGACCTCGCCACTCACAAGAAGAAGAAGGCTAAACAAGAGAAATAGAGGAATGGTATGAGGCAATTGAGTAAGGGAGTGCGAGAGCGTCAATGGGAAAGTCAGTTGTAATGCAAGAGTGACAGAGACATAGTGTCAATCTGCGAGTGCATACCGATTGAAAAGCAAAAAAACATCCGTGCTAGGTTGATCTACAAAAAAAAAACGATTGTTAAATTGATATCATCCTAGTGCAACATGGTAAGATGGATAATATTATACGGATTGTGGCAATGATACTGCGTCCTCCGTCTGCAATGTGACGCATCACCGACATCACTTCAAACGACGTTGCTGCATCCAGTCCCCTGTTCAAACAGTAACAAATCAATCCACCATTCACAGACAGCGGACAGAAAGAAAAACAAAACACACTCAGGCAATCATTTGCACAAGACACATACATATATATACACACACATAAATTGAGATTGGGTACGTTGTAGGTTCATCGAGAAAGAGCACTCTGGGATTGGTAATGAGCTCCACTCCGATGTTCACCCGTTTCGCCTGTCCTCCACTCACTCCCCGCAGTGTCTCTCCGCCAATCATTGTATCAGCGCAACTCGCCAGTCCCAGTTCCTCAATCACATCATTCACCTAAAACAAAAACCAACAGCAACACACAGACAATTAATCACCAACCACTCATTATCTATCAGTATAATATTGCTTTTTTTTGTGCTTACACGCTGTTTTCGACGTTCGTCAGTCCACCAGTCCGGAAGTCGCAACCGCGCTGTGTACGTCAGCAGCTGACGCACTGTCAGTGTCTCAATCAGTGTGTTGGTCTGTTCAACATAACCTGCAACGAAAAAGTACTCAATACTAGCTTGGACTGTTTTGTGTGGATATTGTAGAGTACCAAGGTTTCGCTTGATGTCCGCCGTCATGGGATGACCATTGAAGAGAATGTCGCCGTCAATGTATCCTGTGTTTTTGCGGCCTGACAACACATCCAACAGTGTTGACTTTCCCGCTCCCTGCAAACAACACACATGGTTATATACAATAATATTATAAAAACACAACACAACAGTCATTACCCATAAGCTAACCAAGGACACATTCACACACACACACATTCACACACACACACACACACACACACAAACCAATCTTCTGCTTACAGATGGACCCATAAGTGAAGTCATAGTGCCAGGCAGCATAGTGCCGCTCACGTCAGTCAGGAGAAACTTGCGCTTGACTTCGGGCTTGGGGAAGCCGCGCAGTGAGAAGCCACGCAGCTTTTGCATGGCCGACATGCGCTTCACTGGCATGTCCACACTGTACGAGACCTTGTTGAACGTGATCACAACTGGCTTGTCCATCGCCTACGTCGGTTTCGGTTTAATGCACAGAGAGCGAAAAAAAAAAATGTGTGTGAGTGAGAGTGAGAGAGTGAGAGAGTGAGAGAGAGAAATTTAAAAAACGAAGACAACAAAAAAAAGCTAAAAGAGCGTATACCTTAGCAGCGGTGGAGAGCGAGAGGGCGCGGGCGGCACTGATGGCTTGTGTGACGGCCAGCGCATCCGATGCGGCCCCCTCCGGCTTGTCTGCGTGCGCGAGAGCGTCCTCGTACGACCGACGCCGTTGCAGCGTTTCCTACGGCCCGTGGGCGTTAGCTGGGACAGCGTGCGCGTCGCCATTCGTACCATTGGCACCATGGCAATCTCTTGAGGCGCTTCTTCGGCCATGATGACAAGAAAATCAACGGAATATGTAAAATAATGTTGTTATCAGTATTCAGTAACATCCTAGACAAAACGTATTCAGACCTTATCAGTTACTTTTTTAATCTTCACATCTTTCTTCGGTACAACTCATTGGTGCGAGCGCACTTCCAATGCGACAATGGAATCAAGACCGGGGTACGACGGTAGATTGAGGATTCGTTCGCGTTCCATTGCGCGTGGCACAAAGCGACCGCCCAGAAAGTGATGAGTACCCTCAAAGTGCTGTGCGCACTTTTTGGGGGCAGTGAGTGAGACAAGGGTGTCAGGTCTCAGCCCCGTCTCGCCCATGAGATTGCCCTGCTCGACATCCCATCCGGAGGGGATGTCGACCGAGACAATGGGAAGCTTAGAGAGTCGCATGGACTCAATGACAGCGACGAAGGGGTCACGGATGGGCGGATGGAAGGAGAAGCCAAAGAGAGCGTCGACGAGAATGTCATAGGCGTCACGCAGCGATTCGGGCGGGGGCATGTCCGACGCAACTGGGATGCCGCTGAGCTCGCATTGCTGAACAAGGGAAGGAAAGGGTGCGCGTGCGGGTCGTTTGGGGTAGACCACAGAGACAGTGAAGCCAAGAAGTTGCAAGTGACGCGCGGCGACCAGGCCGTCTCCGCCGTTGTTGCCAGGGCCTGCAAGCACAAGCACCCGCTTGGACTGCTGTTGTTGTTGTTGTTGTTGATGATGATGATGTACTAATTGTTGTTGTTGTTGTTGCGGTTCTTTTTCTTCTTCTTCTTGCTGAGTTTGTCCAGAGACGGGTGTACCTGTTGCGGTCGGTGGAGGGTAGGCACGGAAGACGGCTTGGGCGACCGACAGACCAGCGAGTTCCATCAGCTGATCAAGAGAGAAGCGATATCGATCAAAGAGCTCCTCATCAATCTCTACACCATACAACACACGGACATTCCAACGCAACGTCCTCCGTCCAACCACCTACCCTGTGACTCGCGTTGCCCGAGAAGACGTGGCTGCTCAAGTGCGAAAATGAGCTGTCGAGTGACAAAGTAGCGCAAAACACAGCAAATACCTTAGTGGCTGCTGTTGCCATGGCGCGGCGGGGAGCTGGTGAGATGGGTTCTGGATGGAATGGCAACCGAGGGAGATGAGAGGCCCTGATCAGCCTTCTGATCATTCAATAAAAGTGAAAGTGGAAATGAATTAATCTCTTTATATTTAAGTGATTTATTTAACACTTTTTTTGTTCTTCTCTGTCTACTTTGATAGCCATGAGTGGCAAGAAAACACCCTCTGAAGTCATTGTTCGACGTAAGCCAATCATCATCATATCATCAAAATATGATATAATCTCTCTCTCTCTCTCTCTCTCTCTCTCTCACTAACATCTTTCTTCGCGCTACTCCCCCTCTGCAGTCTACCGAGGGCGTGGCTTTCAACACAAGAAGCACGGTGCCTCTGTGGCCGCATATGTCAAGGTAGAAAGTGCGAGAGACAGAGAGAGGAAAAAAAAACATTCATCTCCTTTTGTGGCTCTGCAACGGACCGCTACAGTCGCGCAGGCGATGACACTGCCACCCCCTCATGTTCCCTGACCGCCTCTCTTGCCCATATCAGGTCGAAATCGGCGATGTCAAGTTCAAAACGGAAACGAGCTCAAAATCAGACTCACCTATCTGGAACGAAGAGTGCATTCTGTACGCTGCTGTCCCTTGTGTCTACCCTCTCTCAACCCTTTTCTTCTTCTCTTCTCTCTCTTTTTTGTTTTGTTTTTTTTTGTTTTTTGTTTTTGTTCACAAACATATTAATTTTCATTTCAGTAAGATCAAAGATAAAGACTATTCGCGCGATCTCGAAATCCGCGTCAAGGAAAAGGACAAAGAGGCACTAGGCGTCTTCCACATTCCAGTCTCCATGTTGCCAACGGCGTCGCGAGGAGAACGATGGATCACACTCTTTGATAAGGTAGACAGAAAATAACGTACTTGCAATGTAGTGTTGAACTTTTGTTGTTTGTCATGTGTAGCCTGGCAAGTTTGATCCGTCTAGCACCACTATCAAGCGTGGCGAACTCTGTTGCGACTTTTTCATCTCCAAGTACAGCGAGACGGACGTGGAAGACGCGGAAAAGCACACGTCAACACTCGGCAACATTTTGCGCACTCCTTCACTTTTGCGATCACACTCCAAACGTGGCGGGGCCAGCGCCGCATCAACAGCAGCTACTGGCGATGATGATCATCATCCTCACGACGACGAAAAAGATAAGGACAAGGACAAGGAAAAGAAAGGGTTGGGCAAACTGTTGCGCACTCCGTCGCTTCGGAAGCACAAAAAGGGCGATGGAGACACACCAGCAGCAGCAGCAGCAGCAGCGGGAGAATCCCCTCCAGGCGATACCACTGGCGAAGAAGTTCGTTCACACCGCCGTCTTTCCTTTCGCAAGTCCAACCCGAAACCCACAACGGCATCACCCGCAGCGGAAGAGTCTCAGCCGTCGCCGCCAGCACAGCCACAAGAGACGCAGAGTGCGCCTCCTGAGCCCTCCACCGAACAACAAGCACCACCGCCACAGCTACAACAACAGCAACAATCATCTTCACAGCAGCAGCAGCAGCCCCCACAACGTGGTGCAGCACCCCCACCACCGTCGTCTACCACTCCCTCCAACGGTGACTTGAGCTCTCCCTCTTCCCCTCACCTCACCACCACTACCGAAGCCAGTCAACCCGCCGTCGTGACCCACAGTCGGTCCTCCTCTGTCACCTCCCTGTCGTCCTCCTCCCGCCAAGGCAGCCAGCGGACCCCACGCCCCGAAATCAAAGCGCTCTCTCCCGCGCACGGCCCAGACACCGGGGGCACTCGCATCATCGTTACGGGCGCTCACTTTGGCGCGTCTATTGAAGACATTTCGCGCGTCTCAGTCGGCTCAACCGACGTTTCATCCTCCCTCTGCTGGGAATCCTCTACCCGCCTCACGTGCGTTGCTCCCCCCGGTCAAAATTCCGTCTACGTCAGCGTGAAGACCACTAAGGGCGGAAAATCACATAACACTCTCAAATTTCTCTATGAACCAACATCGCAGCCTCAGAGCCCCTCGGACCATCAGTCCATGTCCAGCAGCACATCCCATTCCAACATTGCGTCGCGTCTTGTTGGCTCATTCCGTCGCACTTCCACTGTGCCCGACATCAAGTTTGTCCCTCCAGCACTCGCTAAGCCAGACACCGTTCCTCTTCCCCCCGAAATCACCGGCCTCTCGCCCATCAATGGCTCATCCGATGGCGGTGACACCATCACCATTCGCGGTCAGCACTTTGGCTCAAATCCCGATGATATTGCGTCATTGAAAATTGCTGGTGTGGACTGTCGCGAGAACATTGTTTCAGTTGAAAACTCGACCATCAAAGTGGTGACTGGTAATTGAAAGAGAAAGAGAGAGAAGAGAGAGAGAGGAGGGAGAAAGAAACAAAGTGAGAGAGAGAAACAAAGTGAGAGAGAAAGAGAGAAAGAACGGGAGAAAGAATAAAGTGATAGACTGAAAGGAGGGAGAAAGAATAAAGTGATAGAGAGAGAGAGAGAGAAGAGAAGAGAAGAGGGGAAAGAAGCGAAAGTAATAGAGAGAATGTGTGTGAGAGAAAAGAAACAAAGTGATAGAGAGGGGTTATATTATTATCGTGAGGGTGAGTGAGTATCAGAGTGATTTTCGTGGCGGTCTATGATTGAGCTCACGTAATATGTTTCTCTCTCTTCTCTCACTCTCTCTATTAGGGCCCGGCAGAGGCAGTGGTCCAGTTGTAATTGCAATGACAAAGGGAGTCGTTGGTCGCAGTCCTACTGACTTTACTTACATTAGTACCAGCGAATCAGGTTTGAGTTGACAAGTCTAAATTCAAGACACTATATCACACTCCGTTTTAGGATATTCTCTTCAAACAGACTCTCAGCGGACCATGGGCAATGGCAATGTGTCCAGACAGGGTCTTGAAGCGGAAATTATTGCCTTGAAGAAAGGCCATCAAGGTAAGAACAAACGGAGCGAGGAAGAGAAAAATACATTGATAGTAATTTAAATAAATTAATTTATGTGGTTTTTTGTTGTCTCTGATTGTTTGTCTATCGGTCTGCATTTGTGTTTGTGAGTGAGCATTATTTGTGTGTAATTAATTTGATTCACTGTTTCTATTTACGTATTACAATTTTCACTCCTTCTGCATCTCACTGGTTTCATTTTCACAACTTTTCTCATTCGTTTCCTTTCCCTCTCGCTTTTTTTTCTCTCTCTTAGCTCTTGTCGAGGACAACGAAGAACTTCGCGAGTACATTGACATTGTCCTGTCTGTTCTCATGGAGCACAATCCGCTCCTTCTCGAAACGGTCACTCGACGTCACATTGAAGCTGAAGCTAAGAAACACCCTCGCCACTAAAACTCACAAGTTTGTACATTGATTTTATCCGTATTTTTGTTACAAGAGAAGAATGTGCAGTGAGTTTGTACAGTGATTGGTGAGAGTTTGTACAATGAATGGTCTGTCACTGTTTAAAAATGACACAATGAGAGTTTCTGCTTTGTTGAAAATGGATTTGTGCTACAAAGAAAATAGGGTGAGATTGTTATTTTACCTCTTTTTGTGTTCCGGTACGGATTGACAGATTGTGAAATGAGAGTCAACAAGCTGTTTGACGATTGACGGAAAGCCCATTGAGAGTGATTGGATGGAGAGAGAGCCGAGTGAGGTAAAGAGGCGTGTGAGAGAGGGGTCTGACTCGGAGCGAAGCGCCCATTCGCTGACGAGAAGAAGGGCGGAGGTGTTGGCACTGTACGTGACATTGGGATGCTGTTGAGTGTAGCGAGAAGAGAGAGAGAAAGCAGTGGAAGGGAAGAGGTGTGTAAGGGAGTCTGTGATGAGAGAGGAGAGGCGG
This sequence comes from Ministeria vibrans ATCC 50519, assembly GCA_943704425.1. Classification (NCBI taxonomy): domain Eukaryota; class Filasterea; order Ministeriida; family Ministeriidae; genus Ministeria; species Ministeria vibrans. Next base: position 25,328 of record CALSCP010000465.1, on the reverse strand, counting down.
CAAAATGCGGAAGGGTGAGAGAAGGAGAGAATGATGTCCTGCGTGTTTGGGCTGAGGTGTGCGTGTGTAAGACGGAGGTGGAATGGAGGCGATGGGGCGCGTTGTAGGACGGTGGAGAGAAGACGGGGGGAACTTGATGAGATGGAAAGGTGTGCTGTGTGGAGTGGAGGGCCGTGGCGGAGACGGGCGACGAGAGAAGGGAGAGTGGAGGGAGAGAAGGAGAAGGAAGGGGAGAGGAGGGCAAGACGCGCGAGTGTGTGGAGAGTGTTGAGTGGTGATGTGGTGGTGGTGGAGAGGCAGCTCATTAAGGTGGGTGCGAGATGGGGTCCGTGCAGAACGAGGAGAAGGGTGGGCGTTTCTGTGATGTGGAGTGGAGGGAACGTGTGGACAAGCGCAGTGCCAACGAGAGACACTGTCGAGCGATCGAGAGTTGCGAGCAGTTGCTGGGCTGTGTGAATAGTTGCCGGTTGGTTGAGACGGAGTGCCATAATCAGAGTGTGAGGGACGTCCGAAGGGCAGTCGGGCACACGCGAGACAGTGAGATGCTGTGAGAAATCGACTGAGCCAGTATGGGTGTCAGAGTTTAAAAGATGTTCAGTAATTTGCGTGTCGGTTTGACACATAGTGATGTGCTGCGTGAGCCACTCAGTGTATGACTCGCTGGACTCAACTGAGAGAACCACACGTGTGTCATTAATAATTTGGATGTGGCGCGGTTGGAGATTCAGTTGCATAGAGATGGAGAGGACACTGAGAAGCTGGTGAGGGTCATTCACGGGAATTGACAGGTGTAAAGTCGAAGGAGAACTTTTTGTTGACGGACCAATGAACTGCGTGGGAGTGAGGGAGAGGCGAAGAGTCGATGTACAGGGGTCATTGACATTGACGTTGTTGTAGAACCATTGGGAGAGATGTGCTTCGGTGAGTGGTAGGACGTCGAGTGGAGGAGGAGGAGGAGGAGGAGGAGTGTGGAAGGAGGAAAGAGGAGTGACGAGCCCAATGACACGACTATGACTGGCGCGCACAGTGGCTGTGCGGAGTGCTGATAGAAAGTGGCCGTGCAAAGCGGCCCATTGAAACAGTGCATTATAGTCGGGAGGAACATTTTCGTCAAAGGACGACGACCAGAGAAGAGAGGAGGAGAAGAGTGGATGAAATAAGGGCGCACTGGCAATGTCCGAGACGGGCAGGAGAGAGGTTTCAGCGGCGCTGCGCGTAGAAATGGTACGGATGGAGGTGCAGAGGGAGAGGAGTGATGTGGATGGGTCGTGAGTGAGTTTTTTCTCCTTCAAAAGTCCTCGAAGGTGCTTGAGTGAGCGACAGTGCAACGCGACGGCAAGGTGCGCACACTCGTTGCTCCGACTGAAGAGCGCCATGCCCGACAGGAGAGGATGCAGCCAGACCAGAATGTCGGCAAGGGTCAGCATGGGAAGCGCCACAACGACAATGTTCAGGTAGACGGTGCAAGGAAGTCGACGACTGACGTGTGTCAGAAACTCCCCCTGAAACAAACACACCCTCGTTTTGTTGCCGCTGGAACGACGTAGCCGCATTCGGGTTTGCGCAGATAGCTTCTCGTCATCATCGTCGTCATGATCATGGTCATGATCATTATCCTCGTCGTTCGTCACTGCCGAGGCATTGGCTGAACAGATACATTGTGCCTTTGGGGCGATGGCGGGTGGCGGAGATTGAGCGAGCGACACGAGTTGCGCTTGAACTCGACGCATGTCTAAGTCGGGCACTTGAAGGGCAGGCGCACGCGAGGGCCGGTTTGCATATAGTGTTGTCGAGACTGCAGCTATTGGCGTCGAGAGGGCAACGCGAGAGCTCAAAGGACGTACGTACACCTGGGACGGAGCCGTGAGTGAGTCATGGTTGTGTGCAAACCGGATTAGTGAGAGTTGCTCACCAGACTGGAGGATTCTTCGACGTCGCTCTCGTCGCTATTTTCTACGGACGGGGCTACCAAGCTAGTCACGTCGCAGATAGAGCCGGGGGGAGACTGAAGGGGCTCGCTGGGAAAGGTGAATAGGAAGAAATGAGAAAGGGTCGCTATGGCAACACGAAAGGGAAGTTGGGGTACAATTTGGGTGCAAAAGCGTAGTCCCACAATGCCTATTTATTGCTTACGCTGTAAGTTTTGAAAGGTTTCTTAAGCGAGACATGTCGGAAGAAAGAGAAAGAAAAGTGAATAACAAAATATTAATAATTGTATTATTCACTTCTTCTTAGAGTCCCACAAGTAATCACATCACTGTGCGACTACAACGGGTGTTGAACGTGGCACATAGGTCATAGATGTGAACAGGAGAACACATAAAATTAATTATTGCTTTTTGATTTTTTGGGTAACGCAGTCAAATTTATTAAAATAATAATTATATAATCCAATACAAGGGATAGTCAAAATGTATTCTCTCGCTCTCGCTCTACCTCTCCCTACTCCTACTCTCATCAAAATCAGACAAGACTCGCTCTCCTACGACTCACTTCGGACTTTGCCGCCTCGGGCATGTCCGTCGCAGTGTTGCCCTCGACACCCTCCGAGTCCATGTCAATCATCACTTCGTCATCGACAAAGTCGGCCACACTCAGACGGTCGGTCGAGCCCCTGGGGCACGCGTTGGCAGTCGTCGTGGCGGCCCCTTGCGAGTGCATCGACATCTCACTCGGCCGCTTGCGACGCCCATTCGGCCGCACAGAGCCCGTCGACGAGTTGGGCGCATGGCGGAAGCTCACCCCCTGGCTCCAATCCATCGCCTTGAGAAAGGGCGTTGGCGAGCCAATGGGCGACCCAAAGTCATCCACCGACTCCTGCTCATCGTCTTCGTCGCCGTGCGCCACTTGCGAGTCAAGGTACACGGGCTCTTCCTCGCGGTCCATGTACATCGACATGTTACCCTCAACGTCTTCCATCATCGACTCGGTAACTTGGAAGCCGGAGGCCGTGTCGCCCCGCGACAGTCTTCCGCGCGATGTCGACGGAGAAAAGAGCGAGTCGTCGCCAATCGACGACACTGACGCAAGACTGGTCGCGCTCGCCCCGGGTGCGGTGCTCGTCGAACCCTTCACGTTGCGTCGCAGTGACTGCGCGCGGGCGACAGTCCGCAAATTGTTGAGCGACGGCGACAGGCGCGTGTCGAGTGCAATCATCTCCTGCTGCTCGCGCACTGCCTCGCGCTCCACCGAGTACTTCTCACCTCGATCGGCAGGTCGCAGAATGGTGTTCAGGGCGCGTCGCACTCGTCGCCCCACATGTGGACTACTGTCGGAGAAACCCGTCGAGGCAGTGCCCGCCGACTGGTTCGAGGCAATCTGAATCTTGCGCTGCGTCGCCGCGCGCTTGTCCCGGTACGCCTTGAGCACACGCGAACGGAACACATACACAAAGGCCAGTAGGACGCCTTGGCCTCCATTAAAGATTACAAAGAGGTACCAGAAAACAATCTCGTTGGTGGCAATGGCCAGAAAGCCAAAGAGCCAGGTTAGCCCGAGCGACACAAGCAGACCCGCGTACACGACCAGCTGGCGAATGCGGTCCTTGTGCGTCTGTGCTCCCTTCTGCGAGCGGTTGTTGGCCTGGCTCGCTAGCAGCGCACGCACCACGAGAACCATGACGGAGATATTGAAGATCATGATGATAGCAACGGGAACCAGGAAGGCGCCTACCAGGCCGTTGGTCGTCGAGATCCAACAGCTCTTGCTCGAGCCAAACCCAATAGCGTTGTCCGTCGTGAACTCAACAATGAGGCAGATGATGACAAGGACAAGGGGCAGCCCCCATGCGTAAAAGGCGTAGCGACGAAGCGCACCCATATCGGTGTTCTTAGACTGCAGCTCGGCACGCACGAGCATGACAAACAGCCGATGGCCAAGGCACGCCATCCACATGAACGACACGAGCAGCAGGTAGTACAGCAGGAAGGCAACGGCGGTGCACGCCGCCGCATTCGCCGTCTTGTCGACGCCCACGAGGAAAACCAGGTTGGTAAGGAACAGCACAACGCACAGCTGCATCGTTAGCAGAATCGGCCCTGAGCGCAGTTTTTCCAGGTAAGCAAACACGATCACAAAGAGCAGACAGCACAGCATTGAGGACACACACGCAATGTACGTGAGCACTTCCAACGCACCGCCGTCAGCTGGAACAGACCCACGTGCGTCGAAAATGAGCGCAAAGTTGGTCAAGTGATTGCACTTGCAGGTTGTGCTCGAGTCGTTGCGCGACACAGTCACACAGCCGTCGGTGCTCCACATGCTCGTGGCCGTGTTCCAGAATGCACACACCGTCTCGACTGTGTCTGCCGATGCATTGAGGCGCTGCAGCGTGAACACCACACTCGCATCATCGTCGAGACCCGACACAACCGTGTCCTGCACGCTAAACGAGACAACGGAGGAGTCGGCCGTCTGCGCCGAGTCCGACGACACAAAGGGGTTATCAGTGTACTCAACAAGACTCATGGCGTGGCAGGCAGCCGCAGGCAGTGCTGCGGCAAACGCAGCAGGCAGCGTAAACGACACATTTCCCGTTCCCAGCGTCCCCGAGGGCGCCGCCTGACTTGCCGCCAACAGCGAAAAGGCATCGACAGCAGGCGCTGACTGCGAGCCGCATGGAAGGCCCACCAACAGCGAGAAGCCCACGTTCTCAACCACGCCAACAAGGTTGTCGGACTCACCTGCGTCCTTCATCACCGCAAGACTCTGAGGCGAAAAGAGTCCATTGAGCGCATTGAGTGTGCTCGTTTGGCTTTCACTGGACATTCCATTCGTCAACGACCACGTCATCATAGACTTGAGCACGTTGACGACCGCCTTGGCAACGGTCTTGGCCCCTCCTCCGTTCTGCGTTGACGTTGAGTTCAGCCATGCGTTGCCGTTGGCAAGCGTATTCAGCGACGCAGCGGTCTCTTGCGCCGCCTCCTCGCTCGCCACCGTCACATTTCCAGTGAGCGCCGCTTCGATCAACGCCGATGGATTATTGGCCTGGAGCAGGGCAAGCGTGAGTGCCTTGTTGTAGTAGATGGTGCACCGACAGACGGTGAGGGTCACATTGGCGGAGACGGTGACGCACGCAGTCGTGTCCCAGATCTGGTTCGTCGTGTCGTGAACGGCACACACGGAGCCCTTGGTGAGCGCCGGCTGGTGGTAAAAGTACGCCATGGCGCCCTCAAAGCGAGTGAGTGGGTTGGCAGGCGAGTCGGATCGCACAGACAGCTGGACAACGGGCGAGATAACCGTTTGGTTGCTCTGTGTCGTGGTCAGCGTGTTTTCCTTCATGAACACGACGGAGCGGTGCGAGCAGCCCGATGGAGGCGCAGGGCCCGCCAACAGACTCATTTGCACTTCGACGCCCATGTAACGCGGCTGGGAGTCGACGGAGAGCACAAGCGGATCGAAGAGCGACGCACCGACAACAAGGTTGCGCGAGCTGTCGATGGGGACGTTGTTGGCGTCCACCTCGTAGCCAGGATAGAGAGTGCCCACGGACGGTGCGCAGACAACGAGCTCGGCGGTGGTCGCCAAGGCAATGGACGCCTGGATGATGCGCTCGCTCATGGACGTCAACGTGTCCAGGTAGGACACGGTAGAGTACGTCGACAGCAACTTGAGGTCGTCCATCATGTTGTCCAGCGATCCCAACACGAGCGACCACTCGTCGACGCTGGCCAGCTCTGCGGGATCCTGAGAGCCCAATAGTGCGTCCAGGAAGGTGGGACCAATAAAAGGGAGGTCCTCGCCAAACGTAAGCCACTCGCCGTTGGAAGTCAGAGCGAAAATGGAAGGGAGCACACTGGAGAGGATTTCCTGCGTGAACGTCGTGACGGGGCTTGCCACATGATACACTTCCCAGGCAAGACAGCGCGTGTCGTTGGCACTGGCAAAGCCACCGGAATCGCTGGTCCACTGACCGGCAAAGACCGTGAAGGGAATGCTGTTGGCACAGGCACGGGTGTTGTTGCGCAGGTCGATAGGACCCGTCACGGACGTGAGGTACTGCATGCCAACAAAGCTGAGAAGCTGGGGATTGCGAGCAATGACAATGCCACCGTGGATGCTCGAGATGAAGCCGAGGCCGCGCAGACTCGTCGTTTGCGTGTCGAGGATTAAGACACTGCCGGGAATGGTGACGGCGGTGCTGCTGTAGTCAGGACCGAGACGGAAGTCATGCAGCAATGGGTTGGCAAGGAAAAGGATGCTTCCGTCGGGACGGCAAAAATAGGATGGGTTGTAGTCGGCCGAGTAGTACTCCTCGAGACACGACGTGACGGCGCTGGGCTGGTCGGGGGAGGCGGCAATGCTCACGGTAGCACTGGTCATGTTAAACGACTCCAATAGAGGGTTGTGGCGCACAAGAAGGTCCTTTGCAATGACACTGAGAACGGGCATGGCGATGGAGACGAGCGCCGCGTTGTGCCCGATTTCAAAGAAGCCGCCAATGGAGGTGAGCAAGGGAAGTTCGATCTTTGCAACGGCGCTGTTGAGACGAAAGCCGAGGATGTCACCGACCGAAGTGAGAGCGTCAAAGTCCATAGAAGAGATCTTTGTATCCGCAATGTAGAGGCTGCCTGTGACCGACACGACCCGTTGAAAGAGACTGCCAACGTCAAAAAGGTTTGGCATGGAGTCGAAATAGAGCAAGGTGCCGATAGTGAAGCCGGTTGAAGCGGGAACCGACTCGAAAAGATGCAGACGCTCAAGGACCGTGTTGTTGGTGGCGAGGACGGTGTTGGCGCTAACGGCGGTAGAAGCGAGCGTAGCATTGACAAGCGAGTAGCAATTGAGAATCTTGATCGTCTGAACAGTGGGTGTGCCAAGGAATGCATTGACGCTGGTGGCAGAGGGGAGGTCTTCGAAGACAATGTCGCCCTCGACGGTCGCCTGGTTTGCCGGCAGTTGGATCCAAGTCATGTTGGCGCAGTGCTTAAGGGTGAAGCTTTTGACAGAGGTGAGCGCGTGCAAGCCTGTGACGCCTCCGCAGGCGGGCAGGTTGTACACGAGGATGTGGTCGGCTTCGGTGGCAGTGGGAAGCAGATTGAGAAAGGGCAGGGTGTCAAGGTCGTGGATGGTGACGTCGCCCGAGACCTTGCTTGAGAGCACACCAGCGCCGCCCGTAAGCAGCGGCAGGTGGTTTACTGTGAGATGGCCGTTAATCCAAAAGGGAGCCGAGAAGCGACCGATAGTCATGATCAAAAGAGAGGGCAGATTAGCAATGGTGATGGAGCTGGAGCTTTCGCTGCTAATGGTGAACATGTTCAGGCTGGTGACGGCATTGTTGTTCTTGACGGTGACCGTTTGGGCATTCTTGACGCGGTGAAAGCAATCGATAGAGTCGAGGTTGGCATTGTCCTCAATGTCAATGTTGATTGAGCTCGACAGCGCCTCGTTGAGATGGGAGAACACGCACTCGCCAGTGTTGGTGAAGGTGCTGCTCGCAAGGCCATGTACCAGCTGGGCATTGTCTGTGATGGTGACCGCCGAACTAATGCCCGATACGCCCTGGAGACCCTCGAGGGAGAGCAGTGCGTCGTTTTTGTCAATGTAAATAGAAAAGAGCGTGCCCGACACGCTGCTGAGGCCCGCAATCGAAACGAGTGCGTCGTTGCGGCGGATATCAATTTTGGTGTTCACATTGATGCCACTGAGTCCGTTTAGGTTTTTCAGTAAGGCATTGTCTTCCACACCCAGTTCGGCCACGGTCAATGAGAGGTTCGTAATATCATCAAAGTCGACTAAAAGGGCGAGGTAAAAAAAAAAAAAGAAAAATAAGGAGTAAGAAAAAATAAAAATAATAATATGATTAAAATTGATTTTTTTTTACCGAGTGCGTCGTTTCCATCGATGAGGAGCTCACCGCCGACGGATGAAAGGGCGGACAGACCAGTGGTGCTGGTGAAGAAAGGGTTGGAGACAAGACGAAAGTCACCAGAGACGGTAAGGCCGGAGCTGGCGAGTGCACCGAGCGAGTCGATGTCTGTGAGACCCGTGTTCTGAACGATGAAGGAGCCGGAGACAGTCTCGAGATGTTCAAGGGTCTGTGAGCCAAAGGCAAATGCGGTCGAGGAACCGAGGGAGGTGAGGGTCACGGAGGAAGCAGACTTGATCCAGCGGAGACCGTTGAGCGACGTGAGTTGAGGCAGAGCCATCATTTCAAGAAAGCCCGAGAGCGAAACGGCGACCGAGATGCCACTCATGAACGAGTCAAAGTTGGTGAGCAAATTGCAGGTATTGATGCGCAGTTTTGTGCAGGAGACGAGGTTGGCAAAGGCACCGTCGAGCTCTTCGAGGGCGGGGAGATTGTACAACTCGAGGAGACCACCGACGGAGGTGACTGCAGCAAGGCCTGATATGTCATCAAGCAGCGCGTTGGCCTTGATGGAGAGGGAACCACCGATCGTGGTGAGCGATGCAAATGCATCGAGGTGTTCAATTTTGGCATTGTTGCTGATGGTGAAAGAGCCGCCAACGGTGGTGAGCGCCTGAAAGCCAAGCGAGTCGCTAAAAGAGTCCTGCTCGTCGTTGTTATTGAAGATGAAAGAAGAAGTGATTGTTTGGAGGCTTTCAAAGCCTGGAATGCGAAGCAGAGCAGGATTATCGCTGATGAGCAGCGTGGAAATGGTGAGGACGCTATCAAAGCGGCGCATGTTGCGCAGAACTTCGTTGTTGGCAATGGTCACGACGCACGATGTACCGAGAGTGATATCGGTATCCAGGTCGTTGACAGTGTCGATGGTGTCGACGTTGTCGAGAGAGAATTCGGCGATAATGTGGGTGAGACCCTCGAGGCCCTCTAGTTTGTTTAGGAGAGGCAGGTTGATGAGACGCAGGCTGAAAAGAACGGCATTGTCGAGGAAAGACAAAGGATCGATGGAGGTAAGAATGTCCAAGTCGGAGAGTTCAAGGGTAAATTGGGGATGTGACGTGGGGGTGTTGGGCCAGTTGTTGAGACCGTCAATGTCGACAAGCAAGGGCAATTTCTTGAATGTGATGTACTCAAGGGCGGACGCGTTGGTGACGGCAATAAAGTTGAGACCGTCGACGTTGGTAAGCACTGGATTGTCTTCCACATGGATACCCACGATCACCTCGGTGAAACTGTTCAGGCCGTCGAGAGTTTGGAGAGCGTTACACTTGATGATTTCGAGACTGTGAAGTGCACCCGAGAGTCCCGAGAACGCCTTCATGTTTGGTGCAACATTATAGTTTTGCAGGCGGAGACGAAGGGGACGACTGGAGGGAAATGCAATGGGAGTACTCTGGTTAAAGAGACCCAAGGCGCTCAGTGCGGAGTTGTCGGATATTTCAAGGTCGACGTAGGTGCCGGGGCCCGACGAGAGCTGACCCAGCGAACTGAAGACGCTGTTGGAAGCCCCCACAGTGATAAGTTGGGCGTTTTGACGGATCGACAAATCTGCGCCTTCAATCTATAAAAGAGAACATTAACATGACAATATATTTTTTTATTTATTTTTATATTGTAGTGTGTTGTCTGTCTGTCCGTCTGTTAATATTATTTTGAATTTGTTGAAATTTTTCTCGCACTGACTCTCTCTCTCTCACACACACACACTCACTCTCTCTCTCGTTTCCAGAGATGACGAAGCGGTTGTGATTTGGGATACCTTGACAAGGTGAGTCCAGGCAATGGAGGCGAGGGCGGCGTTGTTGGCGACAGAGACGCTTCCTTGGACGCCAACGAGAGCGTCCATGTGAATGGTCTGCAGTTGGCTGTTGGCGTCGATGACGAGGGCGCCGCCGAGGTGGGCCAGCGACGGCATGCCAATGCTGGTCAGAAGGGCGTTGGAGGAGACGGTGAGCGAGCCGCCAATGGCGACAACACTGTCAAAGACCGAAAGCGTCAACAGGTTGGTTGACGTCAGCGCAATGCTTCCAGTGATGTTCGTACAGCCCCCAATTTCAGACGCCACGGTGGTCTCGGCGATACCCGTTCCAAACGTGTACGACTGGTGGCACACTGCAACGCCGTGACAAAGCGTGGTTAGCAAACAGGACAGTGTTTTTTTTATATATATATATTTTTTAAAAAAATTTGTACTCTATTTCCAAAACGGAATGAATCTTACCATAGGCGTTTGTGACCGAAGCTGCAGCCGCGATGAGACTGAGTATGACCAGCACGCGGTGCATGACAAAAGAAGAGAAGGGATAAAACAATTTTAGTTTATTTGAACTTTTAAGGTTATTTCTTTTCAAATGGAAGATGGAAGCGACCAACTCAAATCTGATGATATACATTTACAATAATACAATTTATTTTTAATTTTACATCTTCATTTTTCTCACTCAGTCACTCTTTCTGCTGGTGAACCACTGTAACTGTCAATATACTGTGTGATGGACGACCCAACGTTGGAAAGAACCTTTCGCGGCCATGGCAACGCCGTGACGAGTACAAGGTGACCTTTGCGAATTTGAATGACGGCGCGTTGAGTCCCTTCCTCTTCGGAGCATGTTTGGATGGCCGTGAATTGACATCTGGCATGCATGAATCAGTGTTTTGTTGCAACGACCTGTCAATGTTGAATTTCAAATATTCAAAAAAAAAAAAAACGAAAAAAACGAAAAATCACTGACTGTGGCGTTTGTGTAGCTTCTCGCCCACGCTCAAGCAGGTGGCGAGTGGCTCTACAGACCACACAGTGATGGTGTGGAATTTCAAAGAGAACCTTCGAGCCTTTCGCTATGTGGGACACAGTGACATTGTCACTTGTGTGTGCTTTTCGCCTTCAGGCCATCTTGTTGCCAGTGCGAGTCGGTACGCCCACGGCGAAGCGTCACGAGCTGAATGCTAATTGGGTGTATTTGTGTGTGTATTGATGTGTGTCTTTGTATGTCTTTGTATGTCTTTATATGTCTTTGTATGTCTTTGTGTGTCTTTGTGTGTGTCTCTCTGTGGTGTGTGTAGTGACTGCTGTGTGAGGCTGTGGGTGCCAACGGTACGAGGGCAGTCCACGGTGATACGCGCACACTCAGCGTCAGTTCGAAGTGTCGCCTTTTCCTCAGACGGACGTCGTCTTATCACGGCGTCAGACGACAAAACAGTCAAGGTACGAAGAGAAGGCTGGGAGTGCATCGTTGAAACATGTTCTTTTTTTTTTTTTTTGACTCAGGTTTGGGACGTGCAGCGACGACGGTTCATCTGCTCGCTTGTGGGCCACACTAACTGGGTGCGATGTGCGGTGTTCTCGCCGGATGGTCGTCTGGCAGTGAGTGGGAGCGACGACAAAACAGTGCGCCTGTGGGACGTGGCGACGCAGCGGTGCATTCACGTGTTCCATGAGCACGTTGGCATGGTGAACACGGTCGCGTTCCATCCGGACGGCACTTGCGTTGCGTCAGGTAGCACAGACCGTACCATCAACGTGTGGGATGTGCGCACAATGCGTTTGTTGCAGCACTACCCGGCACATGGTGATGCAGTCAACTCGGTTGCGTTTCATCCGGCATCAGGCGACTTCCTCCTCAGCGCCTCGTCCGACGGCACACTGCGCATCTGGGATCTGCGCGAGGGTCACCTGTTCTTTACGCTGCACGGCCACACTGGCCCGTGCACAGCGGCGGCATGGTCACCGCGTGGCGATTACTTTGCGACGGGTGCCAACGACACACTGGTGATGGTGTGGAAGAGCAACTTTGACGAGGCACTGGCAGGCCCAGTGGAGTCGGCCGAGGTGCGCCCGAGACGCGCAAAGGGATCAGCATCAGGAGCAGCATTAGGAACAGCATCAGGATCAGAAGGAAGGAGGGGGATTGGGAGCGGAGGAAGGAGAGGCGATGACTTTGATGGGGCTCGCGTGACGACTGTCGCACAGAAAGTGCACTTTGGCACTGACCAACGCCACGAGGGCTCACACACTGCCATTTCTGCTGCTGCTGCTGCTGCTGCCACTACGACTACTACGACAACGACTAGTAGTAGTGACAGCAGCAGTGGTAGCGCGTTTCACACTGAGCCTGTCGATGCAATTCCGTCGGGCGCAGAACAAGCGACGGCTCTGGCACAGATTCTCAGTCAGCTCAAACTGCTCACGCGCACAGTCTCGCTCATGGAAGAACGGCTCACGCGCACCGAAAACCATCTAGGTGAAGTCGCCGATGCACAGAGACACATTAACCTGTCAGTGCGACGCGAGTGATCGACAATGTGTATGTGTGTGTGTGTGTGTGTGGAGAGAGGAGTTGATGTGTGAAAAATGAAATAAATCACGCTTTTTCGCTTTCATATTATTACAAAGCATTAGGGCGTATTCAAACTTTGGAATACGTGATTAATACATGAAAGAGACTATTTTTGTTGATTTTTTACTTGGCCCATTTGTGGAAGTTCGCCGGCACTTTGCCAAACTCATACAAAATCGACAGTTCCCTCTCAATCGCACTCTCACTCTTTCCCTCTCGCAACATTGCACTCTGCACACACGCACTGTATACACTCTTCCAGGTCGACGCCAACACAGCGGAAGTGAACAACGCAGAGTGACGGCAGCGCAGGTGTTTGCGCAGACTGCCCGCCTCGGACACGGATTGCGAGCAGATGGCACATCGAGTGCGATACACACTCAGCACATGATGCCGACTGAAATGAGTACTCACATTCCCCTTTGTGAATGGTGCAAAGTCACACTCTTGTCGCGTCGCCGGTCGCACCATTCGACATTTAAACCGACCATTGGCCAGTCGCTCAAACGACGCGTCGAGATCCACCGCACTACACCCACTCCCCTCTTCCCTCTCCTTCTGCGCACGCGACAGCCAATCACCAAACGACGACGGCACTCGCTCACACTCACGCAACAACTGCAGCTCACGCACAATCACAGACTCACTCGCATTGCGCTCCTCCAGCTCACTGCGCACAAGTGAAGAGTACACTCTCAGCCAGTCACAGTCACGAGTGAATACATCACTGTGCGATTGCAGCAGGTGGCGCTTCAATGTGCTTCCGTGTGGCGCCGCATCCTCCTTGCACACCACACAGTTGACGCGGAACACACTCCGAGGATGGGAGTTTGAGAAATGCTGCGCAACCCCCTCAGGCGCAAATCCCAGTCCAGCACACACTCGTCCGTTCACAAGTCGACACCGACACCGCACCTTGCCATTCCCCAGCATCTCAAACACACTCGTGTCTTCCTCATCCTCCTTCTCGCCTCGTGCCATCGCCAACCAAGTCACAAATCCCATTGGGACTCGCTCGAACTCGCCACGATCAAACACCTTCGCCACTTCTCCCTCAACGTCCTCCTCTTCTCCGTCGCGCTCCAATGCCGCACGCACCTCCCGCAGGTAGACCGTCTTCCATCCTCCGTCCTCCAACGGACTGCGTTCCATGACGGTGGCTGTGAATGTGTTGCTGTGGTGTGAAGCAACGTGACGTTTGAGGTTGCTCACACCAACAAACGAATTGCAGACGACACAGACAACGCGGTGCTTGCTCGTGCAATGGCACATGATAAAATGATCCCGCACACCCTCGCCCACAAACCCCTTCGACCGACATGGCTCTCCATCGGCTGTAGGAAAGCGACACACAATCTTTCCGTTGGCGCCCAATGCAAAACAAGCGCCAATCTCACTTGGCGGATCCGTCCGGCATCGTTCGCCCGTCTCCGACATCATCAGCTCCATGTTGGACGCGTACGCACGACCAGCGGCGACCGCGACGCGATCCCACGGTTCGCTCATGAGTTCAATAAAGTTGAATATAATTTAATATTTTTATTACTTTTCTTTCCACTCACTCAACGCGCTGCGCTTCTTGGGTCCCTGTACGTATTTTTCAATGTTGGGAGAGGCGATGTATTGCTGTACGGTGCTTTGGGGATGATGATAGCGACGCTCGAAAGGGACTTTGGCGAGTCGTAACACATCTTTGTGACACTCTCGCACTGTTCCTTTTCCCAAGACGTCTGGACGCTGCAGTCACGCACAGCAGCACTGCTGTGTCGTCGACTCAGCCGATCCAGTCTGTCGACGAAGGATCCTGACGCGTCAGGGGCCAGCTGACCCGTTGAGCACACACACACACACACACACACTCTCTCTCTCTCTCTCTCTTTTGTGTTTTCTCTGTCTTTTTTCTGTGTCGCTCATTCCGCTGTCGCTTTGCCAGCACCGCACGAATGACGCACCATGACGGCCCAGTCACACGGAGACGGACGCCGTCGCCCTTTACAACGCCAGACGAGGACACAGACCGTCAGTCGAATCTTTTCCTTGAGACGCAACGACACGGTCCGCTCCTTTTGCCTATGGCTCTGCTTCACACCTCATTTTTTTTTCTTCTTCTTTTTTTTTTCTTTCTCCCTTCTCCTTTTCTTTAGATCTCGCCACCTTTCAACACCACTTTCAACGCGACATTGCCTTCTTGAAGATGCTCCGGCGAAAATATCTGAGTACAGCGCAACCCTAATCCTAACCCTAACCCTAACCCTATTTTGCACATTGTGCTTTTTTTTTTGGCTTTTTGTAGCGGTTCTCATTGTATTAATCATATGGAACATTATTGGCTTCTGGAATTCAATGGTTCGTCAGGTGCGTAACAGGACAAATTGCGCTTTAGCCGTCTCAACCAACGCTTGTTTCGTGTCTTTCAGGTTGGGATTATGGACAATTATGTGCTCTTAAGTGGCGCAATAGCACTCTCCTTTTTCTTCACTGCTGGCTACTATCGCGATAAAGTTTGCGCACCCGACGAGTAATAACTATACATTATAATTATGTATTTTTACTGATGAACAAGTTTTTCAAAACGATCATCTTTTTGTCTTAATGATTTACTGACTCCTTTTTTTTTTTGAAGTGAGCTCGATCGATGTCGCAGCGTCTTACGTCATTTTCGCCTGAATTGTGACCAAAACGGCGCTTTAATCTATCCCAATAAGTACTCAGGCACAATGATAGTTATTATAAGTCCTTTATATATTGCTACTTATTCTCGCTTTGTTCTTTTCTAGTTTCCAAAAGTGATTATTCATCGGACTGTAACTTTTTTTATTGCGTCGTAACGTATTCGAGTGTGTACAAAAAAGAGATGATAGTGTATTTTTCTTTCAAAGAATCTGAAGTTTTGGTTTGGTTTTTGGGTTATTATATTTTTCGCGATTTTCGTTATAGAGAGTCTCAAGAGAGTCAATATACTGTTCAAGATACGAATCAATCTAAAAGAAATGAATCAGTTTAAGCAAATTATAATTATGGATTTTTGCTACCTGTTCGTTTGAGGGATTTTCGATTTTTGGGCAATGGACGGGAGCACCGACAAGAACTGTAATTGCAGTGCGTTTGGGGAAGATATTGGTAATGAGCGGTAGAGAAATTCCTATAATTATATAAAAAGGGGTGTTTTAGTGTGACAAGTGTGTGTGATTTTTTTTCTTTTCGTGTTTACCGAACAGCGATTGGAATTTTTTCTTGAGGGATTTGACAAAAGAGGAGTCGACGGCCAATTGAGAGTAGGTGTTGTTCTCATTGAAGGAGAAGACGGGGACTAGAGACGCACCGTGTTCCTAGTGAAGTAGCAAGGCATTAAGATTAGGTTTACATTCGGGTTAGGGTTAGGGATAGAGGTAGAGCTTGACCATGGATAAGAGTAAGTGATGATGTGATGTGTTGTGGAGCGGATTGCATGGATATAAACAACACGATAGAAAAATGGAATGGGAATGACAGCTACGTACAAGAGCAAGACGGACAAAGCCCCTGCGCTTACGGATGTACACGACATCGTAATCGGGATGACAGTGGAGAGCCTCAGTGGCGCCCCCGGGGACCAGTGCGAGCGAGTAGCCGTTCGAGAGGATGTAGTTGGCGCTGTAGCGGGCCGCATCGACGACACCGCCGAACATGAGGAGGTCGCGGTAAAAGGGCACGTAGAAGCAAAAGGTGGCGGCCAGAACGCGAAATTGGATGCCGGGAAAGAGCTCGCTGAATCCACCTGTATACAAACGACTCTTGCACATTACACACCCATACACAAACAACAAAAACAGAGACGTGTGTGTTGTACCTTCAAGATCAGCGCCCAACGCGATTTGAGAGCCAAAGGGGAGAATAGAGTGTGGGTGGGCGCCGAAAATGTATGAACGATCGGCAGGCAAGGGAACAGTGCGCTCCAGCTTCAAATCGAAGTAGCGGTAGAACCAGCGCCACAGTGACAGTCTATATATGCACATGACACTGAGCACACACACACGCACACACACACGCACACACACACACACACAGTCACACACACACACACATCCATACGTGCACACATCCATACATACACACACACACACTTTTGCCGTACTTGCGGACCACAAGGTTCTTTCGACCGCCACGTTGCTCCGTCAGATCACTGTAAGGAATGGCGTACAACTGCGCAGAAGTGTGAGAGCGGATGAGATGTCGCATTTCCGAATTTCACGTGTGAATTCACAATGAGAGAGTCACACTCGTCAGAAAGAGCTCCGATCAGCGCGGCGTTTGCTCGTACCATCAGTAAGGGAGTCAAGACAGGAAAGGGAAGCAGGTTGAGGTCGATCCAAAGCGACGAAGGGCCCACGAGAAACCCCAGAAAGACAAGTCGAAGTGCTTTGTCGAGATACGCTGCAAAAACAGCAGAGAATCACGTCACATTCACATTCCACCAACACCAACACGTTTGCATATTGGGACGCAAGTGTGTGCCAGGGGCGTCGGCGTACGGGGAAGGGGAGCGCGGTTGCACCCGCGCATGGCTGCCTTCTTCTCAACCAGCTTGAAGATGCCGATGATGACGAGGATTCCAACGAGCTGAATCTGGATCATGATGCCGACCGCGTATCACCTGATTTAAAAATGAATATAAATTTGAGTCAGAGAGATCACATTCCCCAATCCCCAAGAGTGAACTTTTGAAGTTCAATCACTGTTTTCTCTTTCACTTTTCAATGAACAAACTCGTCACATGCGTCTCTGTGGCTGTGCTGGGCGTCCTTGTGTGGTATTACTTTGACCTAATTGGCGCACTGGTTGGCCTTCCGCCGCCGGCGTGGCTGGGCGTGGCGGGGTTGGAGGGCCCGGGAAGCAGGGTGTTTAGCTACGCTCCTTCGACGGCACCCACGGCCCAAGTGGAGCTGCGTGGCGACTGGCAAGCGGTGTTGGTTGACGGAGGACGCGTGGAAGTGCTTGCTGAGGGGCTTGAATGGGCCGAGGGCGTCACGTGGACCGCGCACGACGGGGGAGACTTGTTTTTTTCGGATGTGGTGGACAACAAGCTGTGGCGCTGGACTGCAGCGGGTCGGCTGGAGCTTGTGCGTGGTCGCAGTGGCCAAACATTCGACAACGGCGTGTCGCCGCGCGAGCCTGGGAGCAACGGGCTGCTGTACTCGCCCTTGCTGGACACACTCTTCTCGTGTGAGCATGGACGGCGTCGCGTGTCGGTGACGGTGCGCATTCACTCCTCCTGGCCCAACTGGCTCTCGTGCACTTCTTATGGCCCCAGCCTCTCACATCGTTACAACTCGCCCAACGACCTCGCCCTGGCTCACAACCACCTGTACTTCACGGACCCTCCGTACGGTCTGCGTCAGACCGCACACGACTCACCCGAGGCACTCGACACACATCCTTCTCGCCAGGTCCCTTACAACGGTGTCTACCGTCTGCCGCTCAATCACGTCTTTGGTGTTCCCTGTGGAGAACCAGTAACAGAAATTAATATTAATAAGAGAGAAGAAAAAAAATATTAATGTTACGATGTTAGGAGCTTTTATTGCGGAATATATCACGGCCAAACGGAATTGGATTTTCACCAGACGGGACACGAATGTACGTGAGCAACAGCGACACGCGGGACACGACTCGACATGGGGTGTGGGAGTTTCCTTTGGACAGTGCTAAGCGACCTATCGAGTCGGAAGGGAGACTCATTGCCAGCGCCCAAACACGTAGGAAGAAGAAATTTACAATACATTTGAGTGTGTGTGTGTTTTTTTTTTTTTTTTTTTTTTTTTTTTTGCGTGTGTGGCTGAGGGATAAATGAGTGAGATGGAGTGAGTCATTGTGTGTGAAAATGAGATTAATCGAGATTGGTATTAATTATAACAATAATAATAATAATAATTATTATTAATTGTTTTTAATATTATTCAATTTTTATTGCCATTATAGTGGGATGGACTGGACCTGGTGCGTGTGATGGGCTAACTGTGGATGAAACAGGGGATATTTGGACCACAGGACCCTCTGGAGTCTACCTCATCACAATGACCAACAAAAACCAAACGACTCAACGTCGATCTGAAGCAGAGCACACGGACTGTCATACGGATCCTTCTTCTCCCGGCTGTGCCCGTCAAGTGTTGGGCATAGTGACAGGTGGGCGAGTGGGCAACGTGGTGTTGGGTGGCGATGGATTTCTTTACATTGCCGCTCACACTCGAATCTTACGCGTCAAAACAAATCGTTTTCCCATTGCTATTTGAATGAGACGAAAGAATTACATTTTTTTTCGTTTTGTTTTTATTTGTGTGAGAGGGACTCTGAGAGTCGTTTTGAAGCTTCAACAATCGATTCCTCCGACTTGCAAAATGCAAATCGAGCAAAATGCGACGCTAAATGCTTATGCGGGTCACTATAATAAACAAGACAAAAAAGTATAAATAAAATTAAACTGATCGCAACACACACACACACACCACATGCAACGTACCTATAAAAGGGAGAAGGAGGAATGGGCCCCACTCGCACTGTTTCGGTCAGATAGCGACACACCTTTTCGTCGCGTAGCAGATTATCGTCTAAGAAAAACAAGATGATATTTATTTTATTATTAAAATATATTTGTGTTGATATAATATATATAAGAAGAAGAGACGAGAATACAGAGCCAATGAAAAGAAAAAAAAGGAAATAAAAGACAAAACAGTGATGCTATTCAACAATTAAAATAGAAGCAATGAAAAAGTGAAGCTATTCATGAAATGCAACAATTAAGACAACCAATGGACACCTGATTGAAACGAGTCGATTTGGGAATCGAGCGAATGGGTTTGAGCCATTACAAAATACCCAGCGTGAGGTTTAAAGGGAGTCAGATGAGCTGCAGTGAGTCCTCCCATCAGCAGGTCGCGCCGGGTTCGCATCGTCGCGCGCAGTTCATCAAAATACCCATTTGTTTCCGACAGTTCAATTGATTTTGCAGTTGCCTACAACACAGAAATAAAAAGAAATAGTATAGTAATAATAATAATTATTATTAAGAAAAACTCGATGATCAATTACTCGTTGAAGTCCGGAAGAAACACAAAACGGAATCCATTGATGAATCACTGTAAAAGTGAGCAAACAAAATGATTAGGATGAAGACAAAAATTGATTTCTTCTGTTTTTTTAGGGTACTTGAAAGTGCACTGATCATTTGAGCCGAACCGATGGCCCAACCGACCTTCCAACCCGTCGCGCTGAACGTTTTACCCGCACTCCTAATGCAATGTAATACAAAGAAGTTGAATCTCTTGACGCTGCTTGTGTGAGAATCGATACCCAATGGTCAGAGTGCGATCAAATGCGTCTTGTGAGAGCGATGCGATGCTAATATGACTGTTTGGTGCTTCCTCTTCAAAAATGAGTTTTTCGTAGACTTCGTCGCTCAGAATGGCCACATTGTGACGCTGAGCGGTCTCTGCGATGTGAGCGAGTTCGCTGCGGCGCCATACTTTGCCCAGGGGGTTGTGGGGGTTGTTGAGAATGACCAGGCGCGTGGCTGGGTCGCTCATGGCCGCTTCAAAGGCCGTACGGTCGTATGTAAAGTCGTCCGACGACCGTTCGTGGTTGTCGTCGTCGCTTTGTGCGTTGTTATCGCTATTGTTGCCGTTGATTGTGTGCGGCTCTAGAGGCACGTACAAGGGCGTCGCACCTGCCATGTGTGTCCAGGCGGGGTAGGCGTCGTAGAAGGGCTCAAAAAGGACCACCTTGTCGCCGGGATTGACAATCGCCTATGGATGTGTGTGTGTGTGTGTGTGTGTGTGTGTGCGGTGACTGAGGTTCACAAGAGCACATAAAGCACACACGGCGGAAGGCCGACGGGCAGCCCGTACCTGTACCGACGCAAACCCAGCCTCGGTGGCGCCAGTCGTGACGCAGATGTTCTCCATGGCGCTGAGGGTCTGCTGGAATTGGTTGCGATGTGTGTAGTGCTGTGCCAGCGTCTCCACCAGGTAGGGCAGGCCCATCATACGTGCGTACTGATGGTTTCCGTACGATCCGCTGAACGCATCGATCGCTGCCTGCCTGGCAAAGGCGGGCGGCTACAGGAGCGCAAGTGAGAAGGGCACAACGGAGAAAAGGATTTTGTCTCATATGGAAACGGAGTTACGTTAAAATCGGGAAATCCCTGTCCCAAATTAACAGCATTTGCCTTGGCTGCAAGACCCGTGTACAGTGCAAAGACAGACGGTCGAAAATTGGCGACTCTCGAAGCGATGAGAGAAGACATAACACAAACGTATCAAATGAATAAACAATAATAATTATGATTGATGAAGAGACGAATGAAAAGAAGGCGACTAAATGGACAAAGGAGACACAAGAAGCAGCAAGTCAGAGACACAGACTACGAAAGACGTCGCAAAGAAAAACAGCAGAAAAACTGTGAACCAGTAACAAATTACAAAAGTGGTGAAAGTTGAATAGACTGATCTAATTCTTTTTTGTCTCATTCTGTTGCAGTGCTGGCGATGAAGACGTTCTATCGACGGCCCCTGCCGCTTCCATCGATTGAATTTTCATCGCAGGAAGGGCGCACGATCTTCCGGGAGGCTCTTGCGGACGGCACGGCTGAGGGTTTCTTTGAACTGTCGGCGCACTTTACAACGCAGGTCGAGCCGTCCTTCTGTGGGCTCGCATCGCTCTCCATGGTCCTCAACGCGCTGCACATCGACCCGGGGCGGCAGTGGAAAGGGGTACGTTGCGCATGCGGACGCCGCAGGGGCTTATTACAGCGTAGGTGTGGCGCTGGTTTGACGAGTACTTATTGGACTGTTGTGAGCGCGTCGACACAATCCGCTCCAAAGGAATTATTCTCTCCAAAGTCGCCTGTCTGGCACGCTGCAACGGCGCCCAAGCCGTGCAGCATGATGCAGTGAATAGGTACTGTGGCGTGGGGCGGATGAAACGTGCGTTTGACGGGAATGTGTGTTGTCCAGTTCGTGTGCGCAGTTCAGACGAGACGTCGTGGAGTGCAGTCGCAATGACGAGACCAAAATGATTGTTTCCTACTCACGAAAGGCACTCGGGCAAACAGGCGACGGGCATTTCTCTCCTATTGGCGGGTATCACGCCGGACGCGACATGGTTCTCATCCTCGACGTCGCAAGGTCAACAGAGAGCAAAGTTTGAAAGAGCTCACTCTCACCCATGTTATAGATTCAAGTTACCGCCTCACTGGGCGCCACTGGAGACAGTCTGGAAGGCGATGCGCGACTACAACGACACTGAGACAGCGCAGCCGCGCGGCTACTTGCTACTGTCGCGCCCGACCGTTTCGTCGCCACTCCACCAACACGCACCAGTGCACTACACAGCGTCGTTTCTCCATGACGAGGCACTTGGGGTGCTTGAGAAGCTTACTGCGCCCGAGATCATTGAGTCGATACGCAAGACACATACTAGGGACGACAATGAAGAAGAGAACCCCAGTGCACTTGAGCAACTGCGCTCTATACTTGCGCTGTTCCCTTCAAACGCCCATCGACTCATCAGCGCTTACACAAGTGGTGACAGCAATCCTATCCCCCAGGCGTTGGCACCACTCGCACACTCTCTGGGCCTCGAGACCACCATTTCCACAACAGAGGCAGAGGCACTACCAATCTCTACTGCGACTGTCCACCAGCTTCTTCTGGCCTTGGCCGCGTCGTCTGCACGCACCTCAGCGGACCTCTGTCCCGTGTCGGTCCTAGCGGATGTCAGTCATCTCCGCACTCAGTTTGTGCATGTGCTCGAAGGATATGTGTCTGCTGCGCCCTTGCGTTCCCTCTTGGTGGCGCAACAGGCCGCCGAGTGTCGTGTTGGAGGCAAACTGTGTACGCGCTGCAATGATTGAAAAGAATGTGTAATCAAGTGACTCTATCTACATTGTGAATTTGTGATTACGTCTCTGGTTACTGGTTTCATCTCAGTTCTCTTTTCAAGCCTTAATTTTTATGAGAAGTTTGAGCGCCATGCAATTGACAAGATATATTTATTATGATGATTGTTTCTGACTCATTGTATTATTTTGTGATTGATAATAAATTGGGAAATAAATCACCTAACTAATCACTTATTCACTAACTTTCACTATCACTTTTTTCGCTCTTCTTCTTCCTAATGACGACCTACGGATTCCTTGGCCTTGGCATCATGGGTAAGGCCATGGCCACCAACATGATCAAGGCGGGACTTCAGGTACTGAAAACTTATCGCTATTACATATAATAATGATAATAATATGAATAATTAATAATAATGTTTTCGCTCTTGTGACTTTAAGGTCACCGTCTGGAACCGATCGGCCGACAAGTGTGCTCCCCTGGCAGCGTTGGGGGCCAAGGTGGCCGCTACGCCCGCCGACGTGGCCCGTTCGTGTGCCATTACGGTATGAAATGGACTGTCAGTGCTTTTTTGTGCGTTTGTGCGTTCGTTTCTCACATTCCTCAGTTTGCATGTGTGAGCGACCCTGCCGCCGCCCTTGATCTTGTCTTCAGCGAACCTAACGGGGTGCTGAGCGGCATCGGCGAGAAGCGCGGCTTTGTTGATATGGTACGAGAAGAGACTTCTCTTCTGACCAGACTGATCACTCATTGTTTGTTTCTCTCTCTATCACTTTGTTTGTTTCTCTCTCTATCACTTTGTTTGTTTCTCTCTCTATCACTTTGTTTGTTTCTCTCTCTATCACTTTGTTTGTTTCTCTCTCTATCACTTTGTTTGTTTCTCTCTCTATCACTTTGTTTGTTTCTCTCTCTATCACTTTGTTTGTTTCTCTCTCTATCACTTTGTTTGTTTCTCTCTCTATCACTTTGTTTGTTTCTCTC
>CALSCP010000463.1:12711-45737 GCA_943704425.1 Ministeria vibrans ATCC 50519 | reverse complement strand
CATTCTATATCACATCTATCTCTGTGCCTCATTTATTTTACGGTCAAGTTCTTCATGAAACATCACCTAGTGAGGTACGCGACGCTTGCCCTGGCGCTGGTGATGTCGGCGGACGCGTCCGTTCCGCGTACCGTCCGCATCGACAACACTCGCTTTGTGGTCGCCGCCACCAACGCCAGCATCGTGCTGGGCGGCCCCAACGTCGTCGTCAAGGGACCCCCATGGCTGCCGGCCGTGACAGGTTCGCCTGCAGTGTTTCGCAGCAACGCGTCTCATCGTCCCTTCTCTCTGCACAGGCAGCTCCATCTGCAACGACGTCACCGACGCCGTGTGCCAGGCGCACGGCAACTGCACGACCTGCTTTACCTTCAATCAGGCTGACGTCGACCATATCAAGTCGCTCGGCTACAACTTCATCCGCCTCGGCGTCGTGTGGGCGGGTGCACAGCCTCGCGACGAAGACGCCCTCGATTCCGCCTTCCTTGCACGTCTCCACGCCCTGCTGAACCTCACCGACGCCAACAACATCAACGTGATGCTCGATAATCACGGTGACATGGTCGGGGGCGCCGGCTGTGGCAATGGCATGCCGATGTGGTTTCAAAAGAAGGCTGCACCGCAGCTCATAGGGAAGCCGCTGGAGACGGGCTTTCCCTACGACCTGGTGCCGCAGCTGCGCATCAAGGAGACGGCCGGCTACGACGTGTGCGGCACCAACGAGACCAAGTGGCAAGAGCACGCAGGTGACGCCAACTACAATCTCATCAACGACTGCTGCAAGGCACTCAACGACGGTGGCAACCCCGGTGGCATTGGCTTCACCACCATTCAACAGGAGAGCATGACGTACATGGTCAAGGAGGGACCCGGTCGCGATGACTTTGTGCGTTTCTGGCGTCTCATGGCGACGGCCGTTGCATCACACCCATCGGCCTTTGCAGCGGAGCTCATGAACGAGCCCATGACGATCCACCGCACTGCCATGTTCGACACTTGGGTCGCGTGTGCCCAGGCCATCACGGCCATTGTGCCCGACATGAGTGTCAGTGTCATGGACGTTGGCGAGGCGTCGCTGCTTCCCGCGTGGGTCACCGACCTCACAGGTGGACACGAATTTATCTCCAAACACGCACTCGACTACATTCGCCAGTCCAACAACTGCTTCTACGCCTGGCACTACGGCACTCCTCCGCACGACATCAAGAACATGCAGGCACTCAGCCACAAGTGGAATGTCCCCACCTTTGGCACTGAGCTTGGCTGCGACCAGTTTAACGCCGCACGCTCAGCCAACATCAGTCATTCGTACTGGTAGGAAAAGCAAGCCCGATCACTCGTTCAATCTCAACTTCTTCCCTTCTCCGTTTCGCTCTCAGGCACTATAGCTCGTACTGCAACACCGGACCGGCCTTTGGCAACCGAGTGGCGCCCCAAGACACGTTTGGCGCGTGCATTCTCGGTTGGGCCGGAGGGCATAGCACTCCTTGTTGAGAGAATTGGAATTATTATCATTATAATATTTATAAAACAACAAAAAGGCCTTTCACACACACATTCATTGCTCAAACGACACCCACACCAAAAACACACAAAACAGACGATCCACCGGTAGGATCGACGGATTTCAACGGTAGGATCGACGGGCACCCGCTGACGAAGACGACGCAGCAAGCAGGGCAGCAGGGTCACCTCGGGTGTAGGCGGGAGGGAGAGGCCCATGGCGCGCACGCACTGAGCTGCTACGCAGTGGACCCGCGCGATCGCTGTTGGTGCTGCCGCTAAAGCTGGCCGAAAGGCCCGCCGACGGACGAACGCCGCTGGGTCCTGTGCTGAGACGACGCGACGCACCCAGCGGAGGACGATAACTACCACTCGCACTGTTGTTGAGACTGTCGCGGAGGTTGTTGCGTGAGGAGGGACGATGAGGAGACAGCCGCTCGACGTCCTCAAGCGCATCGGCGAGCGTGTCGCGCTCCACGGCTGAAGCAGTGCTGTTGAGCACCTCGTCCGTGTCCATGTCGCCGTCGTAGGCCAGACGACACGACCGAAAGTGCTGCGAGGAGCGTTGCAGTGAGCTGCGCAGAGACTGCACACGCGCCGCCAACGGCTCACTCTCCTCCACCGTCTCGCGCAGTCGTCCATTCTCGCGCGCCAGATCACTCGCGCGCTGCTCCAGATGCTGCGCTCGCTCACGCTGGCTCGCCAACTCACTCTCAAGAGCCGCACGTCGCTCACTCTGCACCGCCCGCTCATACGCCATCTCATGCGCATGCGCCGCTTGCTCCTCCTCCATCTGCTGTCGTGCATCATCTGCCGCATGTCGCAACTGCCCCATAGCCGCCTCACTCAGCTCCCGCTCGCCCTCCAGCGTGTCCATCCGCACCCGTGCCTCCCCCAATTCACTCTCTAGTCCCATCCGTTCCCGGTTTGCCGCCTCCAGTGCTCCTGTCGCCGAGTCCAGTCGCTCCAACACAGAGTCATGCTAGGGCAAAAAATAACATAATAATGATGATGAGAACCATTCCACATTGTATTAATTTTTCTCTTCTTCTCTCATACCTGTTTCTGCAACTGCTCTGCGCGCTTCTCGACCTCTTCCAACTTGCCCGTCTGGCGTTCCAGCTGTCGCTCAAGTGTGCTAAGCTGTGTTTCTCTCGCGCGCACCGTCTCCTCCAGGTCAGCCACCTGTCTCGCGAGCACGCGACTCTGTGCCGCACTCGCATCGCGCTCCTGCTCTTCTTGCTCGCGCTGCTCCTGCACGCACGCATCCAACTCGTCGGCACGCGCCTTCTCTCGCTCCAATGCAGCCATGTTCTCCTCCAGTGCTTGTCGTGTCTGCTCCATCTCCTCCTGCACCCGCTCGCAGCGCGCCTCTGCCTCCTGCAGCGACTCCTGCGTCTCCGTCAGCTCGTCCTGCAAGCGTCCACACTCGCCATAACGCGCTTGTGCTGTGCGTCGAGACTTCTCCAGGTCGTCCGTGAGTGCCCGCACACGCTTCTGCATCTCCTCGCCGTTCTTACGCGACGCTCGCGATGACTCCCCCAGACGGTCGACCTTGCTGACTGCCTCGCCAAGCTCCGCACGCAACTGCTCTACCTCGCTCGCGAGTCGTCGACACTCCTTGTCAAGTCGCGTCCGCTCACCCGACGTCTGCTTGAGCTCACGTTGCAGCTGTGTCACCGACTCCTGCGCGTCGCCCAGTGCCCGGTCCAGTCCCGTCGCCCGTTCCGCTTCGCGTCCCAATCGCTCCGTCACCCCATCGGCGTCCGCCACGGCCTCCCGCAAGTCCCCGACCTGTCGCTTGGCACCGCGCAGCTCCCCTTCCAGCTGCTCCACCAGTCGCGCGGCGGTGCGCGCCTCCTCCTCCGCGCGTGCCTTACCCTCCGACAGCGCGCGCAGTTCTCCCTCGAGCGCCTCAATACGCACACGCTCCGCCTCCAACTCAAGATCCCGTCGTGCCTGGCCCTCTTCGAGTTCCTTCACGGCCTCGCGTGCCTCGCCACGCTCCTTCTTGTGCTTTCCATGCTCCGCTCGTTCGTTCGCGAGCGACTCGGTCAGCTGAGCGACGCGACGTTCCGCCTTGTCACACGCCTCGCGCACCGCCTCTCCTTCTCGTCGCGCCACCACCAGCTCATCCTCACACTGTCCTGCTCGCTCTTCGGCCGCCCGCGCGCCTGTCTGCGCCTGCTCCAGAGCACGCGTCACCGCTGCCAGTTCGTCGCGCAACCTGTCGAGTCGCGACTGCTGTTGCACTCTTTCGCGAGCACTCTCTTCCGCTGCGACACGCGCCTCTTGCAGGTCCCGCAGCAACTCTGCATTGGTCCTCTGCGTCGCGTGAAGTTGGTCCTGCACTTCGGTTGCACGGCGTTCGACCGCGCCCGACGCATTATGTGCCATTTGCAGGCGTGTGTTCACCTCATACTCGCTCGAGCGCAGTCTCTCGTCGTTGCGTTCGCGCAGTTGGTCCAGCTCGCGCGTCAGCTCCTCGACTGTGCGCACCGCTGTAAACCGTGTACGTTCTGAAGCGGCCGCAGCCTCTTGCGCAGCGACAATACGACGATCAGCGTCCATCACTTGCCTCTCGAGACGTGACACTTGACTGCGCAATTCGCTCAGTTGTTGCGCGTGTGTGTCGTCGTCGTCGTCCTCCTCCTCGTCATCGTCGTGGTGATAACGACTAGAAGAAAGATCGGAACGAGACGTGGAAGCAACCTCAAGTTGATGGCGTAGCTGTGCGACTTGAGCGCGGAGCTGTGCGGCGTTGTCTTCGGCGTCGTCGGCGCGTTGAGTTTTTCCCAGCACCTCTGCCTCGAGCTGAGCACATCGACGCTCCAAAGCACGCCCATGCTCGCTCTGTGACTGATCATGAGCGGATGATGGCAGAGCGGAACGCTGACGAGCTGCTGCGAGTTCGCGCTGGAGTTTGCGAACTTGGTCTTGCGCGTTTTGCAGGTCGGCCTGCGCTGAGGCGTTTTCAGCGGCGCGCCTGCGAGAATCGGTCTGGCCCTCGACGGCACTGTCAACCATGGAGAGAACACGGTCGTGTTGCGCCTCGAGTTCGGCACGGGCGTCACGTTCGCGCTCAACGTCGCCCAGCGCTTTTGACAGAAGCCGCATTCGTTGCATAGTGGCGCCGCGTAATTGCGCCTCGACGCGCGCCAATGCCATCTCGTTGACTTCGTCCTGGCCACTTGCGGAGGCGGTGCACACCGTCTGGGGATCGTCGCCAATGGGAGCGGCAGTGGGCGGCAGTAGAGCGGGGTCGCAAGTGGCGAGGGCACGCCACACTTCCCTGACAAACGACAAACGATGACGTTGCGCCGTTGCTACCGCCGATTTTGCGGCAGCGCCCGGCGGCTCGCCGTCGCGCCCAACAGTGGTGGTCGTTACTCGTGTAGTGCGTCGCGTGGTGCGTGTCTCGTCATACGCTGCGGATGTGGCCGCAGAGGCATTTCGCGAAAAGCTGACGTTGGGTGACCGTGTTGACTGCGACAAATCACCACGCAGGCGTCGATGGGTCTCCAGCGCCGATGACGATGCCGACGCTGTTGCACCCGACAGCGACGAGGCGCGCATTGGACTGGAGTTCATGGTATTGAGAAAAATTAATGATTGTTTTTTTTTATTAATAATAATATTTTTATTATTATTTGTGACATTGATTGATCAAACGTTCAGCAACCTCACAGTGTCCACTTGTCAAATTAAACGGCTCGGTGCGTTATCGTCTGAACTCTCAACAGTCAACTGTGTGAACTGACAACTCTGAATGATCGCCCAGCCCAAGAGTGAGTTCAGTCGTACGTGTTCGTTTACATTAAAAATATTACAGGAGGCATTTTCATCTCTTGGCGCTCCTCCAAACGGAAAAAGGCTTTTCACTACCCTTGGCAACCCACGAAAGACCCATGAGTTGCGAGGGTGGGTCAACAGGCAGATTCAAAACGGAGTCGGTGGCATCACAGGGACCCTGTTCCAGAATGCGCTTGTACGCCTCCTCGTACGTGTCGCACCACGGATGGAAGGCAACGGAGGATGTCGGAGCGTCCTGTGGTACGTCGTCGACAGTCTCTCGTACTGTAGGAAGTTGTGCCGCTGCGAGAAGGGCATCTTCCTTGGAGGCAGCAACGCACTGTGCCACCATGGCTTTGTACTGTTCCTTGTCGGTCGTCGCCAGGCGATGCGCCTCTGCATTGAACACCGCCTCATCGCCAATCGCATCGAAAGAGTCGTAAAAGAGCTTCTTGATGTAGAGAGCGACGTGCCAGAGGGCGCTTTGCGACGAGCTAGTGCAGTGAGAGATGAGACGTTGAGCGTCGACTCGACATATTGTGCTGTTGTGATGAATACCTCCATTCCGGGAATGCGTGCTTGACATTGAGTTCGCCCGTGGCCGGATTGACCAATGGGTGGATGAGGGGCGTGAGAAAGTGCACTTGTGGCGGCGTTTTGCAGGTGGGAAATTCGGCTGGGATGTCAATGCGAAACTTAAAGCGTCCCGTGGCGTAAGCGCGGCTTCGTACAAAGACCACGCCGTTCCAAACTACGCAACACAACAAGGGGAAAGGCATGAGAGGGCGGTTGCGACCGACACGGATGAGGCTGGCGCGAGGTCGGCGGATTATGACCAGTCAACATTCAACAACATTATTATTATTTTCACTTGTTACCATGGAGCGAATCAAAGGAGGGCGCAACGTAGACGCCCGTGAACTGATGCTGTTCGTCAACGACAAGTTTGCTACGGGGCACGACTGGCGGTCAGAATGGGCAGAGGCGAAGCGAGAAACGGTCGTTTACTATTCGACGAGAATGTTGTACTCGCGCAAGTACTGATCGAACGGACTGACGCTCATCCGAAGACTAATAAAGCAACACGCAACTCACAAGTGTGAAATGACAAGACTGCAGGGAGAGACACAACTAAATAAGTATTAAGTATTAACTAGTAGGTAAGGCCGTAAGGAAGTAAATGCACAGTAAAAGAACAGAATAGTTGGACTGATTTTCAATTATTGATATTCGATTAATTTTCAAAATCAATTCATTTTTTTCTCTTCAACTTTTTGTTTCCGTTTCTTTTTCGTTCGGAATCGAGACAATGTCGGAGATGATTGACTAACAGTCTAACCATACGCCCCTGACCACCAGCAATCCTTTCATGGACTTTGCAAAAGGTAAACACAAAAAAAATCTCCACGTGTGCACAATCCCGGACCGTTCCCGCCCGGCCGACCCTGCCATAGTGTCCCCTGGCATCTCATGTTCCATATGGCAAGCCGCGCTTGGCTTGTTCGTTGTGCGATTGAGCATAATCGACAATTTTCAATCCTTGCAAAAAAAACAACGAAAAAACACAAAAAAAAAATCAACAAATCCAAATCCACCTCCTTTCTTTTGTCTTTGTATGTGTACACCTTGTGTGACAGTCCTCCTTCTCACTCTTGTGTTTCTTTCTTATCATTTTTCTTCAGATCACACACGTTTTTGTCAAAAATGCAAATTCCGACTGCTTCATCGCGAGACAAACGACAGGAGACCTTCCAGTTGTCCCTCACGTGCTCTTCAGTCACATCCCGTCCCCTTTCTCTCGGTAAGAATATTTGAAAATGGGTTTTTGTTTCTTGTTTTTTTTGTTTTTTTGTGTGAATGATTAATGACACTCCACAGACCTGTTCTGAGAGCCTTTTTTGACAATTCATTAACATGCGGATTTGGAATGCACTACCATATGACACACATCGACTTTTTGTCGGTTGTATATGTTATTTTGTTTTTCTCTTTTCTCATTCGTGTTATGTTATGTTGCAGGAAATCATGTGTGTGTGTTGGCGGCCACAACTTTCTTGGCGAACCTTTCTGAATACACTCCCACAATAACATACATTGATTGAGAAATGGATTTTAAGGAAGACTTATTTTTTTTTACTCAAGTCCAAAAATCGTACACTTGCTCGAGTCGCACACCATCGAGTGCGTCGACTGAGCGCACCAGGTCAAGGAGAGCCGACACCTGCACACACAGGGCAACACTGACCTCAGGGACATGCGGCGTACCGTCCGTGGCCATGTGGAAGTCAAAGAGCACGGTGGCGCCCTCAAGCGCACGTACTTGGGCGAGCAGCGACGCATCGCCATGACGCACCATCACACGCACCTGTACCTCTCGATGCTCACTGATCCGTATCACACGCACCGAGGGTTGCACGCGAGCCAGTCGCACAATCATATCCGTGAATTCGCCCAACGATGGAACCTAAGGAGACAGGCCTAGTGTCAACGACAGAAATGCAGCATGTCATGTTTGTCGTTCTGACCTTGACAACGTGCAAACCTGTCACGACCGTCTGTGCGACCACACGCCTGTCAACGAGTGACTGCCAGTCCGGTGGTGTATCGCCCGTAACCACAACGAGCTCCTCAACCTGCGTCTCACGCTGATCGGGACTGTACTCGTTGCCCAGTGTGTACAACAATGGCATCTATGAATTTTTGTTTTAATGTGTCTCGGATATATATATATATATATTGTTTGTGTCTCACGGCTAAGAGCTGGAGTTGGGCAAAGAGCGCGGCCATCACCACGCCGGGAACCAGGTCGGTGGCAAAAGCAAGGCTGAGGAGCGAACGGGCAAGGCCGTGCTTGGCATAGACAATCTTGCACTCGTTGAGCAGCACAGTGAAGTACGTCTTGAGCAATGGCATAAACGGAAAGCGGTACCATGCCGTGTGCTCCATCGATGCACCAAAGACACGCACCATCTCTACCTGCATCCACTCGGGCAGCTTGTAGTACGTGAACTCGGGATGGGTCCCCGCCGGCGTCTGCACCACCGAGTACATGCGCAGACACCGCTCGAGCCCATCAACCGACGCTGCGTCCGCCTTCTCATGTACCACCAGCGCCGCCGCACGCAGCATCCCTCGCGCCTTACCGCTCAACTCCCGCCCATTTCCCACCGATGGCGTTGTTATTGTTGTTGTTGTTGATTTTGTTGCCTTGCGCAGTTGCTGCGCCACCTTCCACATCTATTAATTAATAAAGACATGAAACGATTATTATTAGCAGATTAGTATTATGAGCAGTAAAATTAGAATTGTGCACAGAAAAATTGAACAAATTACTTCAATGAGGCGACGGAGACCCGCGGCGGACGCCATCATTTGCACATAACCGGTGGGACGCACGTGGGGCGAGCCAAGCAGGCCCATGGCGACGCGTGACCAAGGAGACTTGTCGTTGCACAGACTGTCGTAGGTGAACGGATGGTGCGACGGATCAAACATCACATCTTCGAGAGCGTCTGAGACCTCACGCCACGCACGATCGTCCATCCACGGTACTAGTGCGTCCGACAGTGTTTCTGCACTGATACTACGGCGTCCACCGAGTCGCGACTGGATCAACAGGGTCGCCCGATGATCAAATCCGGCCGTCGTGAGATACTCGGTGTTGCCAAGCTCAGGCATGGCCGTAAAGAGACGCGTGAAAACCAACAATGCTTGTTCACGAATGTTTGACGACGACGATGACGACGCAGCGCCACCCTCGTCCGCATGATGCTCTTCTTCTGCTGCTGTTGTGCTCGCCGACGCCTTCTTCTCGTCCGTGCTGCCGCTTCCAAAGAAGTTTTGCACGTCCATGATGATGGCAATGGCAACGAGTTCGTTGGGCGACGCCTCACCACGACGCCCTTTGGCAAGTAGCGCATTGATGGCAATAAACAGCTCTGGAGGAATCAAGTCAAATGAGGGTGCCTTCTCCTTGAGCTGGGCCGCATCAAGGAAGGGACGCACGTCGACCAGAAGCTCGCGCAGAGGCATGAGCAATTGATCGACAAACTGTGTGGCGGCAAAGCGCTGACCGACTGTGCCGTTGACAGAGACAAGATCATCGATAGTTGTGCGTAGCGTATCAATCATGGACACGGCACCGTCCAGAACGCTGCGGAGCAGCTCGAGCAAGGCCAGCGGCGTGCGCTCGGCAAGCGAGCCGAGCATGCCCACGAGAGGATGCTGCGTGGCAACACCCGCCGGAGTCGTCGTCGTCGTCGTCGTCGTCGTCGTCGTCGTCGTCGTGACACTCTCGGGTGACGGCGACGGTGCGTGCTCCACAAAGTCATCGAGAGAACCATTGCAAAAGACCATCATCTCGTCAATGGTGGGATCGCCTGCCTCCATCTCGTACAACATGAGGTCGTGCAGACCGGCCGCCTCGACAATGCGACGCCACGCAACCAGCGGACGGAACGCACGAATCTCTGTGCGCTCGTCCATGGCCGATACTCCCGTCACCACATTGAACACCGAGTGGGCCAAGTCCAACATAGGCATGAGCGATGGCACAGCGTCGTGTTCGCGAAGCAGAAAGAGACCGCCAGGTCGCAGCATGCGCTTGATCTCGCTCAGCAGCGGCATGATTCCTGCCTGCGGCAAATGATGCAATCCCACAAAGGCGGTCACAAGGTCGACACTCGCATCGGGAATGGAACTGAGGCGCCCGACAACATGCTCTGCCTGCTCGTAGTCCAGATGCACATACTCGCCAACGGGCTGCTCCGAGCCCCGCTCAAGCATGCCGGCCAGGTCCTTCTCGCCTGCATCACGGTCGTGAACCACATACGCGCGACCACGCATGCCCAGGGTGGCACGAAAGCTCAAGACCATCTTACCGTTGTCGCCAATGCTCACGTAGTCGTGAACATGTCCCATGCGACCAAGGCGCCCCAGAATGGCAGCTGTCTCGCGCGTAAACTCGGCACGTTGGTGTCGCAGCTGCTTGATACTCTTGTACAGCTTTTGCACACCGGCAAAGGGACCCCCTGCCAGCTTGGCCAGCTCGTCTTTGACCGCACCGTACACGTCCAGATCACACGCGTTGCGTGGGTCAGCGGTCGCCTTGGCAATGACGCTGTGCAGTCGATCGGGCTGGTCCACATCAAAAATTTTGGTGAGGAAGCTCTCGAAAAACTGCGAGCGCATGACCGGATCGCGCATGAGTTGACGGTAGGAGTCGGTGCGTCGCTCAGGAACACGTTCGAGCTCAAATGCACCACTGCTGTTGCTAGAAGGAGTAACACTTTCGCAGATGACAAGCAATTCGGACGGTTCGCATGGGCTGTAGGCGCGAAACCACAGTGAGTCGAAGAGGCCGTGAGGATCGAGGCGGGACTTGGCCTCAAAGAAGTCGCGCGCGGAAGGATAGGCCGAGTGCATCTGGGCGTGGGTATAATGATGGCGATAGGGGAGATAGAAGGTGCCGCTGAGACGGAGTGTGACGTCAACGAGTGCCGAGTGAAGCGAGTGGAGGGCTTCGTCGGCGGCGCGTGAGCGCTTGAGACGATAGTAAAGCACAAAGGCGAAGGAGCCTTCGGGAGCACGCGCATACGGCAGTGTGGTGGTTGTGTCGTGCAGCACAAAGCGCACTGTCATGTTGAGCAGCGACAAGAGTGAGTGTGTGGCGCTGTCGTTGCGCGCGCTCATAAGCACGTCGCCTGCCGAGCGCATCCAGTCGACAAAGGCAAAGCGAGGCACAAAGTACTCTTGAAGCACAAACTAAAAATAAGAAGAGGTAAAGGGCGCGTGGATTTAGTTGACTGAACACCCCCTCCCTCTCCCGTACCGTGTCATCGAGATCGAGGAGTGGCGAGTAGAGACGGGCAAGGGGCTGCGCACTCTCATACATGAGCTGGTTGCGTTCGTTGGCGTCGGACCAGTCGATGGCGCGACCTTGGAAGCTCTCGAGGGTGGCACGCAGACGCGATGCACTGGGAAAGACCCACTTGTAGAGAAACTGGCTGGTGCGTGACATTTCACGCGGATGCAAAGGCAGACTAGAGACGGTGCGAACGGAGGCGTGACGAGTGGCGCGTCGGAAGACAAAGAGCTGACACGCGGCAAAAGTGTCAATGTTGACACGGCCCAGTTTGATTTCGACGTCCGTGTCGTCCACCAAGGCAAGATAGAGACGCGAAAACTCTTCCGTAGTGCACGCGATAAAGTCCATTTGAAGAGGAACATTGGGACTGACACGTAGTGTAAGTTCGACCATGACGCCAAAGAGTCCATAGCCGCCAATCACATGCGCGAACAGGTCGCTGTTCTCCTCGCGACTGCACTGCTGCACTGCTCCGTCCCAAGTCACCACCACCATACTTTCGACGCTCTCCGCCATTGTTTCATCGGTGGTGATGCCGTGGGCATTGACCTGAGAATCAATGAAAGAAAAATATTTTTAAGGACGGAAAAAAATAAACGATGACGTGTCGTGAGTGAGGGACGAATTATTATTGAGGGGGACGAAAAATATTTCATAATTTGTCTTGTTCGCTTACGGCGACGGTGCCACCCACACTGAATGTCGAGTAGGACTGCATGGTACGTGGCGAGAGACCATACTGGTTGAGGTGGTAGATGAGATCGGACCACTGTGCGCCAGGTTGGACGACAGCCAGTTGGCGGGTCACGTCGACACTGACGACACGGTTGAGTTTGGCCATGTCAATGACATAGCCCTTGGGGGAGATCGTGTGACCACCCATGGAGTGTTTGGTGCCGCGCATCGAGACGCGGTGTCCCGTGGAGCGAGCCAAAGCCAGGATGTCGCGCACATCGTCGACCGAGCGAGGCATGAAGACACGGTCGACTTCCGTCGCGTTCAGGCGCGTCACGTCGTCGACTCGGGCCGTCGCACTGTCACTGCAATGCAAGGTGGGGTCTGGATCGGGCCAGGAGGCGCCTTCTAGCGAGACGGCCGGCACAAACGGCGGCAGAGAGCCGCTGGTCGTAGTTGTTGTGCTTGTGGACTTGGTTGTGTCTACCACACTGCTGCTACGACGACCTTCCTCTTGCTGCTGCTGCTGCTGCTGCTGCTGTTCGTCCTTCTCCTCCTCGCTGCGCACTCGCTGCAGCAGGCGCTCACGCCGCTGTTCGTGTGTTTCCGTTTGGGTTGAGCGGGGCGTTTCGTCGTCGTCGTCGCTCGCGCTATTATTCCTTCCCCCTGCACCAATGACGTTGCGCAGGATCCATCGAGTGCCATCGCCAAAGCGGTAGCCGCCGTTTGACATGTCGAAGAGTAAATCAAATGAGTAAAATTATTTTAATAATATTTTTAATTTTTATCCAATCAGATTATCAACCTTTTTCCAATATGCAACGACTCCCCCGCATCGCCGTCATAGGCAGCGGTATCTCGGGGTTAGGCCTGGCAGGAATGCTGTCGGCGCGGCAGCGTGTGTTTGTGGAGGTGTTTGAGCGCGCAGACAAGGAGCGCGACGAAGGGTACGGTCTTGATCTGTCGTATGCGGAAGGCCAAGCGGTGCTGCGACGTGCCGGCGTCTACCACCGCTTCTGGGAGATGACCCGACCCAAAAGTGACGTCATGGTATGGGTCAATACACGCCTTGAAGTGGTGGTGGCGTCCTACATGCCGCCGTTGGTCAAGCTCTTTCGACGGCACAATCCTGAGCCGGAATCGAATCGCGCTCGACTTCGAACGGTCCTGCTTGAGGCATTGCAAGAGCGCGGCGTTGCTGTGCACCATGGAGTTAACGTGACCAATGTGGTGGAGTCTGATGGCGCCGAGGAGGGCGCTGCGATGGTGAAGGGTGTCGAGAACTCAGACTTGGGCGCATACGATTTGGTGGTGGATGCCACTGGCGTGCACAGTCCGCTGCGCTCATTACGCGTTCACGATCCAGTTGGAAAGCATCCGATTGCACTCATGATCCATGGGCTTATCGAGTCGCCCGAGGCGTCGACCTCTTCTGCGGCTGTGGAGGCGCTTGGCGAAGGTTCGCTCTGTGTCATTGCACACGGCTACCAAAGCTTCCTGCAACGATTTGGTGCGGATCCTGCCGACAAACGCACCTCCTTCTTTTACTTGGTGCACGATCGCACCGATGAGAAGGCGTTTCTGCAAGAGATGGGCCTCGAGCAAGGACGCTCGCGGCGCGACGGCATGTTCACCGACACGCGACTCAAAACAGTTCAAGAGTGGCTCCATCGCGACATGGTGACGGGCCGCTTCCATCCGATTATGCACGAGTTTGTCGATGCTCTGTCGCGCGTAACAGTCCGCGCGAACATGACGCATGGGCCCACAACACTGCGCGAGCACGCCTCGCTGCCTTTGATCTGTGTGGGCGATTCGCTTCGCAACATTGGACTAGGCGGTGGCGGCAATCTGGCGCTGCACGATGCGCTCGAACTCGACGATGCGCTTGCACAAGAGGGCGTCTTTGATGGTGCGACACACGCGTGTAACATGGCGCGTCTGTTGCCGGTCGAACAGTCAATGCTCGAGCGCAAAAACAAGTTTTACACTCAGCGCGAACAGGGTCAGCGGATGCTCCTCCAACGCAAGTCGGATCCCGACGAAGACCCCAACGTCGACGTGCGGGCACTTTGCGCGCGCGCCGGATACACCAAGCTCTCTTACGTGCTGCCACCGCTCCTCGCCGCATTCCGTGCACTCTACCGCTTTGATAAGCGCCGCGGTGCCGTCGGCTCGGGCTACGACTCGGTCAATGTGGAGGAATACAGACCAGAAAGCGGAAGATGATCTACTCGGAGGAGTACATTAGAAAAGACGGTTGGAGGAGTACAAGCTTCGTACAAGCCAGAAAGTGGAAGACGGTTGGAGGAGTACAAGCCTGAAAGTGGAAGATGATTGGAGGAGTGCAAGCCAGAAAGTGGAAGATGATTGGAGGAGTACAAGCCTGAAAGTGGAAGACGGTTGGAGGAGTTCAAGCCAGAAAGTGGAAGATGATTGGAGGAGTGCAAGCCAGAAAGTGGAAGATGATTGGAGGAGTACAAGCCTGAAAGCGATGGAGTACTATGAAACACGTATGAAAGAATTCCAAGATAGCAAAAAGAAGTAGCATTTAACGACTCTAGGCTCGCAAGACCGATCGGCCTATTTAGTCTAGTTGTAGGCCTGTGGACCCTACTTAGAGGCCTGACTTCGTGTTCCCCAACCCTTTTCTGAGATAGATTTTGATCTCATGAATGATTTTTATTTTAAATCATTAATAATAATTGGTTTTTATACTTTTATAAGTTATAACTTCAAAGATGTTCCGTAATCAATACGACAACGACATCACAACGTGGAGCCCGCAAGTATGCCGGACATTTTCACAAACATTCGATTGGTGTTCCAAATTCACTCACTCTCTCTCTCTCACTCGTTCAGGGGAGAATCCACCAAGTCGAGTATGCCATGGAGGCTGTCAAACAGGTAGAGCCACCTCCGTCCACTCAGCCCGCCCCCTTACAGCCTCTTCTTCCTTCGTTCTTGTTCTCTCCTTCGCGAATCTTTTTTTTTTCTTTTCCTTATTTTTCGCTCTGTTGGTCTCTCCTGACGTTCGCTCACCCTTGCATTGTGCTGTACCCTAGGGCGCGTGTGGTATCGGTCTCAAGTCGAAGACGCACGCCGTTCTCGTGGGCTTAAAGCGAGCTGCGAGCGATTTGTCAGCGCATCAAAAGAAAATGCTTCGTCTCGATTCGCACGTCGGAATTACCATTGCGGGCGTGACGAGCGACGCCCGCTTCCTTAGGTACCTACCATTGCTCCGTCTCTCCCTCTCCACGCCCCTCCTGACATCTCTCCCTCTCTCTCTCTGTGACTTTTCCAGCAAATATATGAGAAACGAATGCCTTAACAATCAGTATGCCTTTGGTGAGCCCATTCCCGTCTCACGGCTGGTCGCCTCCGTTGGCGACAAGCTTCAAGTGTGCACACAGCGCTATGGACGACGACCCTATGGCGTCGGAATGCTCGTTGCCGGCTACGACGTAAAGAAAAACTCACTGCTTTATCACTCACTCAGTGACTGACTCACTCACTCACTCATTCACTCACTCACTCACCCACCACTCACTCATTCGCCCACAACTCACATTCGAACTCTTTTGGTAGAAACTTGGCCCTCACATCTACCAAACGTGCCCCTCCGCCAACTACTTTGACTGTAAGGCCATGGCAATCGGTGCTCGTTCACAGTCCGCCAAAACCTATCTCGAACGTCACTTGGATGAGTTTCTCGATGGTACAACAAAAAACCCCCGCAATAAAATAAACCCCTCGCTTGATATTGATCCATTGTGTTTACAGCCTCCCTTCAGGAACTGATTGACCATGCCGTGCGAGCACTGCACGACTCACTGCCCTCGAGCACCACACTGTCGACGTCCAACTTCTCCGTTGCATTTGTCGGCCTGGACACTCCCTTTACAGTGCACGACGACGCCGACCTCACCGACTACCTCGAGCGTCTCAATGCCGCCACATCCACCGCCAAGCGCGCCAAGCAGACGGCCGACGATGCGGCAGCTGTGCCTATGGACGCAGACACTTCATCAGGGACTACTGAAACAGCCGCTGCTGCAGCCGCCGCAGTGCCGGGCGATGCCCCTGCGCCTGAAGACACCTCTGCTCCCGAGCCCATGACCGAATAATAAACTGTTTATTTCTCTCTTTGCTACTCTCTCTCTCTCTCTCTCTCTCTCTCTCTCTCTATCTCTCTTTCTTTGATAATTAGACAGCACTCGTGGCGGCGTGGTCGTGGTAGCACACATTGCACGTGTTCTTCTTGAAGGTGTGCGGCTGGAAGTCGTCGCAGCCACAGTCGCCACACTTAACGACCGCCACCGCCTGCACTGGGGCCGCCTTAGCCATCTTCTTCTTGCGCGCCTCACGCTTCGCCTTCTTCTCGGCCGACACGGACGCCTCCGCAGCCGATGTTTCCGCCGCTGTGGCTCGCTCCGCCGCACGACGCGCCTTCTTCTCCTTGATGCGGCGCTTGCGTTCCTTCTCGCGTGCCTCCGCTCGCTGCTGCTCGGCCAGTCGACGCTGCTCTGCCTCGTGCTCGAGTCGTCGCAGACGCTCTTTGCGCCGTCGCGCCTCCGCCTTGCGCTGCTGCTCCACCAACTCGACAGGGACGCCAGGACCCACCGAAATGGTTCCGGCGCCCGTCACGCGCACTGCCATTTCGGTCATGCGAGGATCGCGTGTGAACTGTAGCCGACGAGACGAACGCGTCGCCACCTCACTGCCGGCGCTCACCGTCGACGGGCCCTTGTACATGATCTCGGGGGCAATGTTGGCCTTGATTGGTGGCAGACCCGATCGTTCCATGGTCATGCCACTCGCGTCCATCAGCAGCGCCATCAGCTCTGTCTTGGAATCCACCACAATCGCATAGTCCTGCCACGCGTCGAGGCTCTCGCGCCCCCAGCAACCCACACAGATGCGTACGGGCGTGTCAATGCTGCGGTCTGGCACACACCCCACACCCTCGGGTACACACTCGTCGCAGTAGACCGTGCCACACTGCCGGCAGTGATGGCGACGTAGAAACAACCAAAACTTGCGCTTGCACCGTGCACAGTCAACCACATCCGAATTGGGAGTCCACACGGGCGGTGTGCCATTGGGTCGGTCTTTCACGTGCAGTACAATCACATTGTCGGCGTACGGCGACAGCGACACACTGTCGAGCAGACTCAGTGGAATGTGGCGTCGCATGGCAAAGACGGGTGCAGTTGCAGGTCGCTTGAGGCGCTCATGTGCGCCCGCCCACACCACATTGGTCACCATGTTCTTCTGCATCACCGCCGGCAACTGGCGCCACTCGGCAATATACACACCCGACGTGCTCAACACCAGCGTGCATGGGTCCTCCTCCATCCCTGTCCCATTCACTCGCAGCACCTAAACATAAACGTAAGCTTACCCCCTTCCAGTCGTATTTTTACGGCGCACCTTGCAGTTGTCGGCGTAAATGACCTGTCCTACGGTGGCAGGGACGCCCAGGCCAGTGCAGTCGGCTAGGCACTGGCGCAGCTTGCACATGCGCTCGTCTTTGGTCGAGTGGTAGGGCAAGTGAATGCCTGTGAAGGGCCGCAGCAGAGTGTCGCGTCGGCGCTCCTTGCGCTTGCTCAGGTACTTGACGGCACCCAGACGCAGCTTGATAAAGTGCCGGCGCTGCAAGAAAGCCCGCCATGCTCGTTGGATGCGCGCCGCACACCCGTCCAAATGCTTCACGCGCAGTTGCTCCACTGCAAACACACTCTCAGGCTATACAAAAAAAAAAAAAAAAAAAAAAAAAAAAAACACACATTTATATTAGTACGAAGAAAAAGAGGGAGGAGGGAGTGGACTAGAAAACAATACTTGTTTGATGAACATTTTGGTAGTGCCGAGCTGAAACTCGGTGTCAGCAACGACACCCTTGAGCTGGGGCATAAGCAGCTTAAGCATGGCCTTGCTGACATCGCGGTCGGACACGCCAGGACGGTCAACGCGTGCACGGTCGCGGTCCGACAGCAGCATGAGGTAGCGGTGGTTGAAGCGATGGAAGTCTTGACGGTAGGCAAAGCCAGCGCGGCGCACACGAACGTTCTCGAGTAGGCCCAGGTACTTGCACTGGTGCTCGATGCGTGCGTCGTCAAAGACCCCCGCCTGTTTGGTGTCGTTGGGCTTGAGACAGCGCACATAGTGTGGGTTGGTCGCCATCAGGTCCGTCACCAGCTGCGCACACTGCGTCTTCATTTTGTGGCCCACCGTCGTCGGTCGCTTGCGCCCTTCTTGCTGCTGCAACTCCTCCAGTTCGCTCTGAGGAAACAGCACGCTCAGCAACTTGTGACGCGACTCGGCGAGCACCGCCACCAGATCGACAAAGAGCGAGTCGAGATTGGCGTCGCAGAAGCCGCGTGATGTGTACTCGACATTGCCGGCGTAGTGCTTGATGACAAAGCCGCGGTCGGTCGCCATAAAGTGCGCGTGTTGGCTGTGAAAGGTCGTTGCCTTGCCGACAAACGTCGAGTCGGCGTTCTTCGTGTCCGCGTGCAGCGTGGCGCAAGTGTCATCGAGGATAGCCAGCACGCCCGGCTGCGGCTTCTTCGCCTCAATCAGATCGCAGACGACTTTGTTGTTGAAAAACTTGATGGGTGTCCATTGGATCTTCTCTTGTTCGTATTCCTCCTGCGAAAACAACGACAACAACAACAAACGCAAACCAGTTTGTGAGGTCCCCCCTGTCGGTATTGTCTCGCTTGACGTACCTGCTCTGCCTTGAGCGTGAGCTCAATGAAGATCTGTTGGAGCTTCTCATTGACGTAATTGATGAGAAACTGCTCAAATCCGTTGGACTTGAAAATTTCAAAGCCGTAAATGTCAAGGACACACACCGCCAAGAGCTCGGCCGGGTCGGCAGCGGCAGCGGCGGTACCGTCGGCGGGGGTGGAGGCGGCGGCGAGAGCGCTGTTGACGCAGCCAACAATCCAATCAAAGGCGCGGAAGTAGAGTGTCTTGGTGACGGCGTCGCGTGCGTTGGACGCCTGCGGTGCGTTGAGGGGGACGTCGAAGGACTCGCCGCGCGTCCGAATGTGCCGTGTCGTCAGCGCCTTGACCAAACGCCCTGTAGAAAAAAAGAAAAGAAAAGATATATCGCATGGTGAGTGAAGTGAGTGAGGTGAGTGTTATATGGAGTATGCACCTCCGTCAATCTTGAGCAGGTCACACGCGCGATCGAGAAACGCCTGTGCGTCTTGACTGACACGCGAAGTGCTGCCATCGGCACTTGCAGGCTCAAAGGCAACATTGCCCAGGTGAAGAATGGCGGCAAGCAGTGAAAAGACGACACGAGCCGTCTTGCCGCCCATGTTGGCGACCTTCATGGCATGGACTGTGTGGCGAAACTCGGCTGCGTCGTCGACACCCTCAAGTGACGTGCATCCCGCAAGGCTCAGGTAGCGAAACGCCTTGACTGCCCCTGCTGCACTTCCCAGACCCAGCGTTTGGCGGTCTTTGTCCTCCTGTCACACAATGGTATACATTGAATTGTGTGAGTGAGTGAAGTGAGGCAAGTAGAGCGTGCTAATTTGGTGCATTACCATTCCTTTGCAGAACTGGTAGAAGATGTGGAAGTTGCGCTCGCCCTTGGTCTGCGATGGAATGCGCGACTTTTCAAGGAGGTAGTTGCGGATGCGGCCGCCGCGCGGGTAGCCATGACGATCAAACAAAATCTCGACGTACTACGTTAAATAATAAGAATAAATGAAGCGAAAAAAAGTGAGATGAAATATAATAACAATAATTATTATTATTATTAAACTTCTTATTAATATTATAAAAACGAAAGTTGGACTAGGTCCTTCCTTCTCTTTGGTGTGGGTCGTTTGCTCGTACCTTTCCAAAGCGACTGCTATTGTTGTTGCGGAGAGTCTTGGCATTGCCAAAGGCCTCCAGCAGCGGATTGGACTGCAACACAATGTCTTTGATCTTGTCAACGCCACCCTTAGCACTGCCGCACACATTCGCAATGTAGTTCATGATCAGCTTAGCACTCTCTGTCTTGCCGGCGCCACTTTCTCCGCTAATAATGATGCACTGGGGCTCTTCCTCGGTGAGCATGTCACGGAAGGTTTCCTCGGCAAGCGAGTAGATGTGTGGCGGCATTTCGACGCGATAACGACCGGTGTAGCCCTGAATGAAATCTGCCGAGTCCCATTAGTGTGCCGTGTCGACTCAAACGAGCTAGTCTCACCTTTGCCGTAGATGGGCAACTTCTTGTAGGGGT
This sequence comes from Ministeria vibrans ATCC 50519, assembly GCA_943704425.1. NCBI lineage: Eukaryota > Filasterea > Ministeriida > Ministeriidae > Ministeria > Ministeria vibrans. Next base: position 25,653 of record CALSCP010000463.1, on the reverse strand, counting down.
TCATGGCAAGGAGCACGTGGCCGATGTAGCTAAGGGGAAGGAGATATGAGATGGAGGTGGTTGGAGAGAAGCAAAACGAATGACTGGCGCTGGCGAGAGGACGCGCGGCCTAACAGCGCCGCAGTCGGAGCGAGTGGGTGTCGGAGCATGTGGACAATGGTGTGGGCGCGAGAAAGTCAGCGGGGGCGGCTTACGTATAGATGATTCCGCGGTCGGCACGTTTGCGCAGGTTCTGCATGATTTCCTGTCGGATGGGAGAGGGGTCAGTTCCTTTGGGGTCAGGGCGGTCGTGCCTCTGTTGTGCAGCCCTACCTTTTCGTTGATGATCGTCATGAGCACGAGGTCGTCGAGCGCCACGCCGACTCCGACGGACTGGGAGTACTCCCCGGCCTACACACGCAACCGCAGCCGAGGGAGGGAGGGAGAGGATTCACAGACCGTCAGTCACCGTCACGCGAGACAACGACATGGGCTACTCGGTGTTTACCTTTGGGAGGAGGTTGACCGGTGCCATGGGTTACAGGTCTAAGGGACACACGCGTAAATATCAAGTAAATCCAATGATTACAATTCATTGTTGAATGTCAAGATCAACTAAAAAAAATCGATTCTTCTATCTTCACAGAGTTGACAGAATGACAGTTCACTCAGTGTCATTGATTTATTTTTTCTAAGATAGTTCTTCTCGTATGACTGACAGGGTAGGTGTGCCTGCCTTGAATCTGACAAAACTCACGGCGGGCAGATTACCGCCGGGAAATGTCCATACAGGTAACATTCAAAATTCAAAAAAGAAAAACGAACGACCAAAATGCCCTTGACGGCATCCAGCGCGTTTGTGCGACTTACGCGTGTTGCACGACTTTGGAAATAGGTCCTACCCCTCCAACAAGTGCAGCACCGAGTCGCGGTGCGACGTCAACCAAGGCAGCGTCTCGTTCGGCTCGAATGCAAGCGCAGGTCGTGCAACAACGAGACAAACAAAGACCTCCAGCGGACGCACCACACCGTGTCACCGCTGCAGCCGCCACGCCACGAAGAGCACCCTCACCACGACCCGGAGTTGGCGCCCGAGCACCTTCGCCAGTGCCTCGGGCCGGCGGCACAGCGCATGCACGGGCTCCTTCGCCCGTGCCAGCGAGCTCGAGTGCAGTGCACAAAGGCGCACCAGCTGCAGCGACGTCGAATTCGTCCGCTCCATCACCCCGTCGCCATCGTGCTCCCTCCCCGTCGCCAGCGCCCACAAGAAAAGCGTCACCGGCACCTGTAAGACAACGACTCTCGACCACCGCCTCCAACAGCATCCCCGGCCTTCGATCATCACACGTCGGAGCGGACGGCGCTCGGCCTGGCAAAGACATTCAGCCTACGCCAGTGCGCCAGTCAGCATCAAAAGCCAAAGCCACACGCTCCCCTTCGCCAGTACCCACGACACCCGTCAATCGACCTGCAAGTCGCGAGCGACCCGTCTCCGCCAGTGGAGTATTTGCTTCCACCAAAGTGGACAGCAAGACGCGACCGCCGCCTGGATACGTACCGCGTGAGAAACGCAAAGAAATCTCGGTGCTGGCACGCAAGACGAAGCCAGACGAAGAGTCCGAGCCCGCACCACGTGCACCAAAGCCAAGTCCGACACCGGCACGCCGTGCCCGCTCGCAGCGTCTTGCCTGGGAGGACCCGCTCAACGTGAGTCAGGGCTCCATGAAGTCGCTCAAGGACCGCTGTGGGCGTCCACCGCGCGCCCCCGCCTCGGCCTCCCCCGTGACCAAACGGCCGTCGCAGGCTGTCTGCGAGCAACTCGAACTGCGTAGGTGGGATCGCAAGGAGGCAGTGGAGGGCCGTGAGCTTGATCCGAGCGTCGCCGAAGATTGCTTGCGTGCTTCGTCCGCATCGATGGGCTCGCGCGACGACTTTCTTCGCTCCCGTCCCATGTCGCCCATGGCCCAGGAGCTTCGACGCGAGCGTCAATTGCGTCTGCGCGCCGCCGTTCTCATCCAATCGTGGTTCCGGGGCTTCCGCGAGCGCCAGCAGGTCGCAGTCCTGTACGCAGACCGCACTTGGGCGGCGACTACTCTGCAGAAGCACGTCCGTGGCCGCAATGCTCGTCGGGAGCTGGCACAGGCCAAGGACGCCGCTGTGCGCATACAGTCGGGCTTTCGGGGTCATCGCGACCGACAAAGTGTGGCACACGAGAGGTCGATGCGCGATCAGGCCGCAACGACGATTCAATCAAATTTCCGCGGTTACCGCACTCGTCAGCAGGTTGCTACACAGCTCGCCGAGGAAACGCACGCCGCCACGTGCATCCAGAGTGCCTACCGTGGACACCACACACGTACCCGACTGGCACACGAGCAACGCGAGCGCGAACGCGAGGCAGCCGAGCGCGCCACCGCCGCAAGTTCAATACAAGCAGCGTACCGCGGCCACCGCACGCGCCGAGACATTGCCGTACAGCACCAGTCGGCGACTGTCATCCAGGCGCATTATCGCGGACACAAGTCACGCCGCGAGAGCCGCGCACAGAGCGAGCAGGAGACGCGCGCTGCGACGCAAATTCAGACGCAGTATCGCGCTTACAGTGCGCGCAAAGAGTACTCGCGTCTTCAAATGGAACGTGAACAGGCGGCAGTGACGCTACAGGCATCGTGGCGCGGCAAGCAGACACGGCAGCAGATTGCCGAAGAGCAAACGGCGCGAGAGAACGCTGCCAAGGCGATTCAGCAGCGTTTCCGAGAGTACCGCGAGCAGAGGGGACCGCGGCATCCGATGCGCGACGCACACTTTCAGCACCATCGCCCGACCACGGCCCGCTGCAACCACGGCAGCTTTGGGGCGCCCCCGGGATGCGTTTTGGACGCACAAGAGGCGCATCAGTTGCGCTGGCTGGCACAGCCCGACGAGATGTACTTTGACGGACTCGAGTCGGGGCTGGGGGAGTCACGGGCTGCCGTCGCTCAGCTGATCGGGTGCGACACGGCAGATGTGGTGCTCGTCGACAATGCAAGTACAGGCGTGACCATGGTGGCACAGTCACTCATGTGGGACTTCCACGAGGGCCGTGCGCGCAAGGGCGACAACATTCTCATGCTCAACCTATGCTACAATGCCACTCGCCAGACTTTTGTCGAGTACTGCCAGCGTGCCGGAGCCAATCTGGTCTTTGCCGACCTCCCGTTTCCCGTGGAGTCCCCGCGCGACATTGTCCGGGCAGTGCGCAGGGCTATTGTTGCCTGCAAGGGGCCCATTCGCTTGGCTGTTCTTGACCACATCACAAGCACTCCCGCACTCGTAAGTGTCTAGTACATCAGCGTGTGACTGCTCCCTCTCTCTCTACTACTTTGTATCTTTCACCTTTCTCTGTCTCTCTCTGTGCCTTTTTCTATGTCTCTCTCTGTCTCTTTGTCTCTTTCTTCTTCACTTTGTGGTTTGTTTCTTTCTCACTCCTTTTCCTTTCTTACTCTCTCGCTGTAATTTTCCCCCAATTTCTTGCTGTGGTTTTTTTTTGTTCGTATTCTTGTTGCAGGTGCTTCCGATTGTCGAGCTGGTTGCGCTGTGCCACAAGAGTGGCATCAAAGAGGTGTTTGTGGATGGCGCTCACGCAGTAGGGCAGATTGATCCGCTTAGCATGCGTGACATTGGTGCAGAGTACTATGTGTCTAACCTGCACAAGTGGGCATTTGCACCACCCTCGGTTGCCTTTTTCTACGCCAAGCCAGGCATGAGTAAGTCTGACAGAGTATTCTGGTCGAATTTGAATTTTGAAACCTATGTGTGTTTCGGCAGGTGACAAGCGCACTCTTCATCCGCCCATCATTTCGCACAACTACGGGAGTGGTTTGGCGCGAGAGTGTGCTTGGATTGGCACACGCGATTATAGCGCAATGCTCGCTGTGCCTACCGCCCTCGATTTTCTTCAAGGTTCAACTACTTTTATACAATAGACAGGCACTCACTGATGCGCTAAAAATTGACATTGGTATACAGAGATGAACGAGAGTGATGAGGGACGAGTGGCAGTTCGTTTACATACGCTGGTCATGGCTGCGGCCGGTATGCTCTGCGACGCATGGGCAGTACGCCTTGCCCAGCCCCCTGAGATGTGTGCTGCCATGTGCTGTCTCGAACTGCCAAAGGTATACCAAAGAAAAAAAAAGAAAGGCGATTTGCGAGGTGTGTGAGTTTCCGAGTAGGCATTACATTTGGCGATCAATACACGTGAGCTGGGCAATGCAATGCGACGCACTCTGCGCTCTGACTATGATGTAGAAACAGTGGTGTTTGTGGCCGGTAATATCAAGAAACAGTGGATGCGATTGGGACACTCAACTCGGTGTGTTGTGCAACCTAGGACCTGTGGGTGAGCAAAGGGGATATGTGCGACTGAGCGCACAAATCTACAATGAAATGTCCGACTATGAGCGACTGAGAGACGCCGTGCTCAGTGAATTGGACAAACTGTAGCGTAACAACAAATGAAAGACACACAGAGAGAGAGAGAGAGAAGTTTTTAATATTGAAAAAGTGAGTTTGGTTGTGAGTTGAGTAAGAAGGGGGGGGGGAGAAGAAACAAAGTGATAGAAAGAACAAAGAACAAAGTGATCGAGGGAGCCAATCACCATTCGCCATTGAGGTACTTGGTGATCATGTCGAATGCGCGAAGGGGCTGAGTGCCCGGAACCATGTGTCCCTAAGTGGTGAGAGGAAGAGATTAGTGGTTTCTCTCTATCACTATGTTTCTTTCTCCTCTCTCTATCACGACACTTACAGCACCGCGAACAGTGACAAGGCGAGCGTGTTCAAAGAGAACAGTGTAGCCGCCTGTCTGCTTGGCCGAGTCCTGCCAGGGCTTCCAGGCCTCCTTGATAGGCCATCCGGCGGCGGCAATCCAGGCGCGGGTGCCGCATGTCGGGAGGATACCGTCGTGGTCACCCGAGTAGACGACGATGCGCAGGTTGCGGGCAAAGAGGAAGTCGTAGACGGGAACGACGCTGGTGAGCAGGTCCTTGCGCGAGTAGTCAACGATGTTGCTGCACATGGTCCAGGCGTAGGGAATTTCCGCGTGGATTGCCGCCTGTACCGTCTTGTTGTTAAGGTAGTTGGCCAGGTACGAGTCAATGCACGGCGGAACAGCGCCCTTTCCGTCTGAGGGACAGCCGAAAGAATAAGTACGCGACTGAGTGAGAGTGAGTCAATGAGTCAAGTGGTACCTTGGAGGGACGCCAAGTGGCTCTTGGCAAACCGAGCGAGCGTGTTGCGTGCCTGAGGGTGGCCTTCGTCGTGGGCACGAGCCAAGTGACGCAGCAGCGCGTGCACTTGGTTGCCGTTGTCTCCGGACAGACACACGTCTTCGTATATCTCGTAAATGTTGATGGGCTACCACCATATATGAAGAGAGAGAGAGAGAGAGAGAGAGAGAGAGAGAGAGAGAGAGAGAGAGAGAGAGAGAGAGAGAGAGAGAGAGAGAGAGAGAGAGAGAGAGAGAGAGAGAGAGAGAGAGAGAGAGAGAGAGAGAGAGAGAGAAAGGACGGAGAAAGAAACAAAGTGATAGAGAGGAGGGAAAAAGAACAAAGTGATAAAGAGAGTGAGTGTGATGGAGATTTGACCGGAATGCATTTGCAATCTTACTCCCATTTCTTCGTTGGCCTTCTCTTGGAAGAAGTCGCATTTCTTAGGGTCGACGAGCTGCACTGTGGTGTCTGCAGCTGAGTCCATGAGCGGACCAATGGTCGAGAAGTTGCAGTTGGCGACCATGCCATCGTAGGTTGCACGTGAGTTGAGTGCGTGTGTGTACCAGTCAAACGCAGCGCCTAACTCACAAAGACGACGGAGAGATATAGAAAGTGAGTGAGTGAGTGAGTGTATGTGTGCGTGTATGTGAGCGTGTGTATCTGTGCGTGTATGTGAGCGTGTGTATCTGTGCGTGTGTGTGTATGTATGTGTGTGTGTGTGTGTGTGTGTGAGGGAGCGTCATGGAGCTACCTTGGTTGTCGAGGGCAGCATCGGTCCAGGCATTGCCGACAATGACACCCTTAATATTCACTGTTGTGTCCTGGGTTGCTTCGTTGTGCATTACAATTTCACGCGCCGCGTTCACGGTGTAGTGTCCGCCGTACGATTCGCCTGAGATGTAGAAGTCACGCTTGGCAAATTCACTAAATTCAGCGAAAAAGAGCAAAAGAAAGTCAAGCGTGTCTTGGGCGGTCTGAGCATCGCCTGTCTTGTAGTCGCTGTGTGTCTTGGAGGTCGAAAAGCCAACGCCTGAAGGAGACTCCAGATAGAGGCTGAATATAGAAGACAACAACACAAGAAGGGTGTGAGCTAGCCACCCGTGACTGTAATGTGTGTCTGCATGCGTACACATTGGCGTTGCGGTTCCAGCTGTAGTCGTTGAGCACGAGTGTGCCAGGCGTCTCTCCCGCAAAGAAGGGTCCATTCTGTACAGGTAAGAAGCAACATGTAAGCACAAACGCGTCTCTCTCTCTGTGTGTGTGTGTGTGTGTGAGGAAGCCATTACCTCAGAGAGAAGGCCGCCGAGCGACGAGCATCTGGATAGATTGGGAAAGAGAGAGAGAGAGAGAGAGAGAGAGAGAGAGAGAGAGAGAGAGAGAGAGAGAGAGAGGGAGAGAGAGATAGTGTGTGTGTGTGTGTGTGTGTGTGTGTGTGTGTGTGTGTGTGTGTGTGTGTGTGTGTGTGTGTGTGTGTGTGTGTGACGTTTAGTGTACTTATGCGATGCCTCTTTGCGTACCCCGGTCCTCCGTTGAGCCACAGTACGACGGGATCGGTCGAGGGAGAGTTCTGCGACTCGACGAACCAGAAAAACATGTTGCGACCGTGCGTCTCGTTGCTACGGAGGCCAAGAGAAAGAGCGAGCAAGCGAGAGAGATTTAGTAAGTGAGTGAGAGAGAGAGAGAAAAAAAAAAGATGTTAAATGGTCTTGTGACTGGCAATCGTAGTGCTGGTGGAGGCGATGGAGGAGACGCGACACTCTTACAAAGTGATGTAGCCGCTGTACTGCTTGAAGTTGACGTCGGGGGCGCCGGGAAGGTCGTGGATGCGGAACGCGTCGTGCTGAGCCAATGCGGGCGACGCCATGGCGGTCAGCACGCATGCAAGGACGAGGGCTGTTGACACCATTGTCAGAATGCGATAGATAAAATTTGAGTGATGACTGATGACTGATGAGTGAGTAGTAAAGATCGATTTAAATTATTTTACACAGTTTTACACACACAGTTTTGTTTGAAATGGATTTTGAAGGGGACATATTTGACGCTGTGGAACGATTGGAGGAAGAGTAATACACTTGCACTGGCATGACAGCAACCGATATGTCGGATTTTGTCGTAGATGCACGCGAGAAGCGGCTGAGGCGGGATTCGCGCAAGGCTTCCGCGACGGAGCGGCCGAAGGAGGCGACGCAGCGCGCAGCAAGGCGGGCGAGACGTCTGGCGAGCTTGCATTCTACCTGGGAGCGGCGCGGACGTGGGCGTATGCGCTGCGTCTGCCGCGTGACGACCCGTTGGGCGGTGCGTCGATGGTGCGCTCTCTGACGGACCGTCAGCGAGTCCGCATTCTGCGGCTGCTCGATGCGATTGTTGCCGCCGTCAATGTCATTCCCCACGAAGATGTCACTATGGGCGAGGTGATCTTTGAAGCGCTAGACCAAGTGCGTGCCAAATGGAAACAGGTGAATTTAGTGCACTCTGTGCGTTCATCAGCGCACACTAAACGTCCCTGTTAGGTTTCCTCGCTGCTGCACATTTCGCAAAAGTACGATTTGACTCCTCACGTGGTGACAAAGGACTTTTAACGAGCTGGCATGCGTGGTAGCGACTTCGCGAGAGGACAGTTGCAACGAGATGCGCACTTGAAGCAACCTCCTCCGTTACAGAGATCACTCGCAGTGTGCATTAGTAGTGCAGTGGATGACATGAGTTCTCTCGTTACTGCGCTCTGAGTACACATTGAGGGATTTTTGTCAACTGGATTTTGATTTCACAATCGTGATCATTCATCATAATAAATAATTATTATAACTCGAAAGTCATTAATCATTTTTTTTACGTTAACTTGAAACAGAAAAAGAAGTATTGAAAATGGCTGCCAAGAGACTCGCGGACCTTATGGGAAAGATTGGACTGGGCATTGCGGTGGGCGGTGCGGTTGTGAACACGGCGCTGTTCAACGTGGAGGCGGGCCACCGGGCGATCATCTTCGACCGCTTCGCCGGCGTCAAAGAGAAGGTCTACACGGAGGTAAGCGCTGGTCCGTGTGCGTCGCCGTGCCGCTGGGGCCGTCCCTTGCCGCGGGTGCGGGCGTGGTGGAGCGCACCCGTCGCGCACAGCGTCGTGTCTTGCGCGTGGCGTGCGACTGTGTCTGACACAAGGAGCCATTTCTCGCTGTGCCAGTCCTTTGCACGTGTAATCGCCCTCGCCGTTTCCCCACCCATCACGACGTCGCCCGCTGCGTCTCTGTGTCCTTCCGACTAGTCTTCATCCTTGTAGACCTCACTGACTTTGACGAGTTTTTTTTTCTTTTTTTTTCTTTTTTTCTTTTTTTTCTTCATTTTTTTCGATAGGGAACACATTTTCTCGTTCCTGGTCTCCAGTGGCCTATCGTTTTCGACGTGCGCACGCAGCCACGTAACATTAGCACCACGACTGGAAGCAAAGACATGCAGACGGTGAACATTACGCTCCGTAAGGAATCCCAATCTCACTGATCAGAAGTTGACTCGTCACACTCCACTCACTCACTCACTCACTCACGCACTCACTCACTCACGCACTCACTCACTCACGCACTCACTGCCATACTCTTCCCAAGTCTCAACCCCCATTCATCATCACAAGCTGACTCTTCACACACTCCACTCACTCACACACTTACTCACACAATCACGCACTTGACTCATCACACACTCACACACTCACTTGTCCATCGTCGCAAGCTGACTTTTTTCAAACTTACTCTCTTACTCACCCACTAACTCACTCTCTCGTCCTCCCACACCGCAGGTATTCTGTACCGACCTAAGATTGAAGGACTGGCCAGCATCTACCAGAACTACGGTCCCGACTACGATGAGCGGGTACTCCCATCGATCGGCAATGAAGTGCTCAAGGCGGTCGTCGCTCAGTTTGACGCAGGCGAGCTCATTACACAGGTATGAATGACCACACTGGATGTCCCCTTCCTGATACGAAATTCATTTCAGCGCGAGATGGTCTCGGATGGAGTGCAGCGAGCTCTTCGATCACGCGCCGAATCGTTCAACATTGTCCTCGACGACATTTCCATTACTCACTTGACTTTCGGCCCCGAGTTCACGCGCGGTATGACACCAGCAAAAAATGAACCATCCCTAGTACTGACGTGTGAATTGCGGTTTAGCTGTCGAGATGAAGCAGGTGGCACAACAGGATGCAGAGCGAGCGCGCTTTGTCGTAGAAAAGGTACCCTTATATATGTATGTGTGTGTGAACTATTTCTCGCTGTATCACTTTGCGTTTCGCTTTGCATTCCGCTTCCTCTAACACTTTGTTCTCTCTGAAGGCGGAGCAAGAGAAACTGGCGGCCATTATCCGCGCAGAGGGTGATGCCAAGGCTGCAGAGCTCATTTCGTCGTCGCTCGCTGAGAACGGACAGGGTCTGATTGTGCTGCGTAAGATTGACGCAGCTAAAGAAATTGCGACGACGCTCGCTAAGAGCCGCAATGTGACATATCTGCCGGGCAACAGCAGTGGCAACAGCGGCTCGCCGGGCATTCTTCTCAACGTCAGTGCCCAGTAGTCGCACACACTCGCTCACACACACACACACACACTCTCCATCAGTTCTTCCTTCCGTACTTCTATACACACTCTTCTTATTGGTTTGTCGCTTTGATACAATTTGTGTATTTCGAGTGTGCTACTCAAGTGCTCTTGTTGCACACTGCTTTCAGCACGAGCTTGCGTCTTTCTCTGCTATCTCCTTGGCTGACTTGGCCGCCTTGAGCTCCTTCTTGAGGGCCGCTGCCTTGTCCAACATGCGCCCCATGTCCTCTTCTAGCTCCACAACAATGCCACGCAGGTCTGCATCGCTCTTGCGCAACTCTGTCACCAACGCCTGCGACATGCTAAGCGCACCCGCGAGCTGCGCCACCCGACCGTCACACAGCTGTTTGCCTAACTCTTGGTTCTCTTCGATTAGTTGCCGACAGCGCGCCATAAGCTTCTTTCCCATGGCACTCTCTGCCTGGAATTGCCATGCGTCTCGGTCTGCACTCAACTGCTTTGCCTTGTCTTCCAGTTCTCTTGACTACGTTAAGCGGCCAAGAGTGAGCGGGAACGACGACCCAGCCAGTCCGTCCTACCTGATTCTGCAGCATGGTGAACACAAAGTGGACCATAGGATCAAGAAGCTTGCGTGCTCGTCCATTGGTTGGGTCGCTGATAGACTCTTCGAGTTCGTGGATGCGCAATCGAAGCTTATGGCACTGTCAAGGAAAACCCAACAGTGAGTTTTCAGTGATTCTTCTCTCGCGGCGCACTCAACGCGCGTCCACTCAAACCTGTAGCTCCGCCTGTGTCAGACGCACCATCAGCGTCTTCTCGCGCGTCAACGACGTCCGCTTGAGCTGTTCCAGATCGCGGTTTGCGACACGCAGAGCAGTCACTTCGGCGCGCAAGTGCTCCTCGGACATGGCTGCAACAGGCACAAGCAGCCGCTTGGCGGGCGCCGCCGTGGCGGACGTAGACTGTGACGACGAATCAGGCGACGCATCGGATATCTTTCGTTTGCTCATCTTTAAAAAAATATAAATTAATTATGAGACATGATTAATATTATTATATTTTTATGACTAAAATTAAAATATTTCGGTGTAGAATTTTCACTTTGTATTAATTTACAGGGGTCACCAGCCATCGGCACCACCGGCAAGCGAGTCACGCCCAATGCGCGCCGTCTTCTGCTTCTGAATGGCCTCCAGACGCGGACAGTCGGCAATGCGATGGCCCAGACCACCGCAGTAGGTGCACCCTACACGACACAATGTTAAGCATCGCTTGCTTGTCATCATGTTCTTTTACCCTTTGAGTCGCCCACGTCGCCCAGAGCCCCTTCGTCCTGCTCCAACTCAGCCAAAAAGGGTGGAACCTATACCAGTGGGTAGTCAGTGAGGTACGAACAAAATGCTGAGTAGGATAGGATACCTTTTGCTTTGCTTCAATGAGCAAATGTTTCAGATCAAAGAGCACAGTGGGAAGGACCGATTGGTTCACAAAAGTCGTCGCAACACCCGTCTTGCCCGACCGACCCGTGCGCCCAATGCGATGCACTAACAAAGACGAGGAAAAAAACAAAGTGATAGAGAGGGTAAGGAGGACAGTTTGTTGAAGAGTGGTTTAGGCGGACCGTAATTCTCAATCTCCTCGGGCATGTCGTAGTTGAGCACGTGCTGGACACCCGGGAAGTCAAGTCCCTTACTAGCAACATCAGTTGCAACCAACACGTCCTTGGCCTTGCTCTTGAACTGTTTGACAGCCCAAATACGCTCCTCCATCGACTTGCTCCCGTGGATTGCCACTGCCTCGACTCCCTTGAGCAGTAGGTATTCGTGGATCTCGTCGACGTCGCTCTTTCGCTCCGCAAACACCAACACCTAAAAAGCACACATCGTGAGTGTGTTCCTCTCGTGAATATATACAATACAACTGTGTGTGTGTGTGTGTGTGTGTATGTGTGTGTGTATGTGTGTGTGTACGGGCGGAGGAGTCTTCTGCAGACAGGCAAGTAGGTAGACGAGGCGCGCTTCGTTCTTGACATACTCGACCTCCTGGATAATGTCCAGCGACGTTGCTCCCGCACGTCCCACATTCACCACCACCTACCAGTCATAATTCAGTAAAGTGCTCTTCTCTATTCCCTCTCTTTTTCGTGTTGTACGGGTCGGACGAGCGCTGACTTTGCAAAGTTTTGAATCTTCTTTGGCATTGTAGCGCTAAAAAGAAGCGTCTGGCGCTGGGCCTTGAAGTAGGAGAATATAGTACGCATGTCCTCCTCAAAGCCCAAGTCAATCATGCGGTCGGCCTCGTCGAGCGCCAGGTAGCGGCACAGGTCCAGGTTGATTTTCTCCTTCTTGAGCAGGTCAATGAGACGGCCAGGCGTCGCCACGACAATGTGAACGCCCGAGCGGATCCCATCCAGCTGATCCTTGAGGGAGATGCCTCCCGTCGCAAGCAGTGTCCGCAGCCGCACGCCACCCGGCCCACTACTCGCCACTGCCTCAATGAGCTCATCAAACCCTTCATGGATCTGCCGCGCCAGCTCTCGCGACGGACACAACACAAGCGCAAGCGGTCCTTCTCCCCCCACAAATGGCATTTTCATCTCCGCTTCAACAGCAAAACACACTGCGGGAACACTGAAACACAGAGTCTTGCCACTCCCTGTAAATGCAATTCCAATTGTGTCGCGGCCACTCAAAATCGAAGGCAGTCCTTGAACCTTTTGACATAAAAAGAACAAGAGGGTGAGAAGTGGAAGGAGGAAAGAGAGATTAAGAGACGGAGACACGGATACGTGATACAGTGAGACAGAAAAGAATGATCAAGTGATCGCGAGAGTTAGGTGAGGATGCGGAAGAAAAACACACCTGAATGGGCGATGGGGTGCGAATTCCTTTGACTTTGAGCATGTTGAGAATAGAAAGAGGCAGTTTCATCTCTTCAAAGGTGACGGTGGGCGGAGGAATGTCGTCGTCTTCGGCTTCCGCCAAAATGTGCCATTTGTCCCGAATCTTTTCGTTTTCTTCGGGCGTGCGCGCTGCAACGTACGCCGGTGGACGCCACGACGTTTGCAACACGTCGCTGTACTGTAGAGAGAGAGAGAGAGAGAGAGAGAGAGAGAGAGAGAGAGAGAGAGAGAGAGAGAGAGAGAGAGAGAGAGAGAGAG
>CALSCP010000463.1:0-12647 GCA_943704425.1 Ministeria vibrans ATCC 50519 | reverse complement strand
AGAGAGAGAGAGAAAGGAGGGAGAAAGAAACAAAGTGATAGAGAGAGAGAGAGATAGATAGATAGATAGAGAGAGAGAGAGAGAGATAGATAGATAGATAGAGAGAGAGAGAGAGAGAGAGAGAGAGAGAGAGAGAGAGAGAGAGAGAGAGAGAGAGAGAGAGAGAGAGAGATAGATAGATAGAGAGAGAGAGAGAGAGAGAGAGAAAGGAGAGAAAAAGAAACAAAGTGATAGAGAGAGAGAGAATGTGTCATGACGGGGGGCGAGAGGCGGAGCGGAGCAAAAAATAGCATACATGTACGCCCTTGGCGAGTTCGTTGACGCCCATCAGAGCAGTGCGTTCCGAAACATTCAGCAGAATCTCCTCTTCCTCCTTCAGTTGCTTCTCTTTGACGCCTTCGCCGGCGGCGTCGCGTTTCTCTTTCAATTCTGTATGTTGCTCGAGCAACGACACGTTCGCATTAGGACCAACCTGGACAAGAGAGAGTTTCAGAGAGAGAGAGAAGGGAGTAAGAACAAAGTGAGAGAGTGAGAGAGAACAAAGTGAGAGAGAGAGTGATCAGAGTGATAGAGAGAGAGAAAATTGACAGAGAACAAAGTGATAGAGGGAGTGATCAGAGTGATAGAGAGAGAGAGAGCAAATTGACAGAGAAAATGAAAACAACGTTAAAGGCTTTTTCACCTGTGGCAGCTCCTCCTTGACGGACTCTTGCTGTTGGGTACGCTTCTCAGCAACCTCCAGAGGATTAATGCCGGCCGCACGACCCCGGAGAATGCCAGCAGAGCTCAAATCGGCGAGTTCGTCGCGTCGGCGTTCCTTCACCGACTTGTACGGCACATAGTCATCTCCAACTTCCGCCTCGAGGTTGCCCTCGTCGCTGTCCTCATCTCGTGCATACCGTGATCGCTTCATATCAGCTCGGTCACAGGAGGCGAAGATTCAAGAATGGAAAGAAAAAAAAATGTTGAATTCAAAATCACATTAATGACATTATCCAAAATCCTGTCACGATTATCAATTTAATTCAGATCAGTTCGTCTTCGTCCTTCCTCTACCGCGGCCCATCCCTTCTTTCAGAACCAATGGGCCTCCAGCCTATTGACGAGCGGGATGCCGAGAGGGACACTCCTGCCTTTCGCAGTCAGTCCGACAAATTCGTTCGTCGGTAAAAATCGCGTTTTGCTTTCAACCCACATTGTCAGAGGTTCACTTAGACGTTACATGTCGTGCTTTGTTGGCTCGACAGATATCTTCATTATTATTATTATTTTCGTCTGGAAATCTGAATCATAATAATAACAACAACCAAAAAAAAAATGATAATAATAATAATATTAGATCGGTGCAACAAGCGCAAAGGGTCAAAGAGCTCGCGACGCTGGCGTCCGACATGATGGCGGCGGAGCGTACAGCGCTCCGAGCATCGCGGGCGTTCCGGCTCAAGTGGCAAGGATATGGTACTATCTGTCTTTTTTTTGTGAGGAGTCATGTTGGGATCTTAATCGTTTGTTTGCAGTCCAAGACGAAGGCGGACAGGAAGGGTTTGTGGAGGAGGGCGATGCCAAGGTACAGCGGTTGGGCTGCACGGCGTTGTGTTGACGTGTGCGCTGCGTAGGACATGGCGGCAATGGTCAAGGCAATGCGCTCGTGCGACAAGCAGCGCGACCTGATGCTCCGCGACGTCTTCCACAACGTCCTCAAGCCCCTCGCTTCCCTGGCAAACACCACCAAGAAGATCCAATCCCCGTTGCAGGCGGCCACCGATCGCTTTAATCGCTCGTCCGAGACGTGGGAGCGCTTCCTGAAGCGGTACTCGAAGAAGGCGGGGGGCGGTCTCGAGGTACACACACACACACCACAAAGACACACACGTACTATACACACACACACAGAGCCACATACACACACACACGCACACACACACCACAAAGACACACGCACACACACACCACAAATACACACACACACACACACCACAAAGACACACACCTACTATACACACACACACACACCACAAAGACACACACGTACTGTACACACACACACAGAGCCACACACACACACACACACACACACACACACACACACACACACACACACACACACACACACACACACACACACGCACGTCGTTCTCTCTTGTCGCGCCCCTGCTGATACAACGCTTGTGTAGCACGAGTACAGCTCCGAGAAGACGCGACATTCCAATAATGCCGTTGCGTACTGTCGCGCACTCAATGCGTACCGTCAGGAGCAACAACGCGTACTTCCGCGCCTCTTCACACACTACGTTGGTGCACTCGCCACCGCCTCCCAGAGCACTGCCGAGCTTACTGCCTCCCTGCGTCAACTTCCTATATGTACTCGACGACTCGATGAGTTCGCACTGTACGTCCCCTCGCGCTTTGGCGACGGCAACGACGACGAGGAGTTTGTCTCGATCGACGTCGACTCGGCCAGCTTCGTCGCCGTCTACTACTCCCACCTGAATATCATGGACCCGGACGAGCGCGAGCAGTCGGCACGTGTCGATGCCCGCGCTTGGCACCGTCGCTATTGCGTCCTTGACGACGCAGGCACCTTCATTATTATGCATGACTGTCCCCCCGCCCAAGTCGACCCCATCGTTGCGGTACGTGAACACCCCAGCCAGACAATTTCGTCATTATTTTTTCTTTTCTTTCTCTACCTTCTTTCATTCTTTGTAGCGTGCACCGATGCGCGAGGCTGACGCTATTCGTTATGTGGAAAAGTATGGGGATCGTCAGCGGGTGTTTGAAATCCGGATGCGCACGGGAGTGGTGTACAAGTGTCAGGCGGACACGGAGGATTCAGCAACTGGCTGGTGCAAGTACCTACGGAAGGCCATGCGGACGCCAGAGCAACGGGCTGAGGATGAGCGACGCGAAGAAGAAATGCTAACGCATCTGAGGCTGTCGCGACAGTCAAGTTCGGAGGCACACCACGGCCAGAAAGAGTTGTGGACTGAGAGTGAAAATGGAGTGCGACGGACACTGTCCACACGTGAGCTTCAGCAGAGCTTCAAGAAGGACCTGAGTGAGGGGAAGCGCAAGGTACGGAGTGTTGACGACAATGCGGTCCCTGTCGAGCCTGCACCCCCCGTGCCCCAGGCAGCACGGCCATCGCTGATGTTTGGTGATGGGAGCAAGAGCACAGTGGTGCACTACAAGGACGACTGGGACTGGGACGAGTTCAAGCGGAGCCATCAGGAGGGAGGCTCGGTGGTGAATCTTATTGAAAAGATTGAACCGGGGCTTTTGCCGTCGACGGGTACGACGGAGGGCGACAAGGAGGGCGAGCACGACGAGGAGTTTGCGTTGCGTCGTCGCCTGTCGTTGGACGAGCGACGTTTGACGAGTCGTCGCGATCTCGATCTCATTGTGCAGTCGCGACTGGAGGCGGAACGTGAAGACCGTGAGCGACGCATGTCATTGCTGAAGAAGGAAAAGTCACTGGGTGCACACGAGCCGCGCTCAGTAG
Organism: Ministeria vibrans ATCC 50519; assembly: GCA_943704425.1. Lineage (NCBI taxonomy): Eukaryota > Filasterea > Ministeriida > Ministeriidae > Ministeria > Ministeria vibrans. Next base: position 9,145 of record CALSCP010000463.1, on the reverse strand, counting down.
CAGGTCTCATGCCGGGCATCCCGCCACCCATGCCACCGCCGGGGGAGGCCGAGGAGGTGTATCCACTGCGCCGCACACTGTCGGAACGCGATGCAGACAAGCGACGGCACACGTTGATGCCTAAGAATCCACCGGTGGCGCCACTTTCGTTAGCAACGAGCGACCAGACGCTGCGTCGCCACCCGTCCAACTCGTCCATCTCGTCGATCGCGTCGGAGAGCAGTCTTGCCAGTACCACTCGCTCGTCGACACGCTCCATTGCGGCAGCAGCCCTCTCGAGGGCATTTAAGAAGAAGGTGGACGAGGAACTGGCGCAAGTTGATGACGCGCGAAGCAGCACAATGACCACGTTTGACGATGTCGACGACAACCACAGCAGTACGTTTGGGGACTCGCGCCCCGGCAGTGCCAACAGTGTGACGATTGTGCAGCGCACTGACGACCCGACCATCTACGATGCACCTGCCGTTATTGTCGAGGGTGAAGAGTGGCGTCCCGACATTGGTCCTCGTGTCTCCTCCAACAAGTCTGTCACTGGCCTCAACATTGGTAAAGAGAGAGAAAAAACACGGCGAAGAAACTATTGTTTTTTTTATTATTACCGAACTGACTGCGCAACACCATCTCTCGGCTTTTTTTTTTGCACAGGCGATGTGTTGCGGGAGATTCGGTCACGTGGAATTGTGGTTGAGCTGGTACAAGACAAGATTCGAGTGGCGCCTTCGCGGCTGCTGACAGACCGAGAGCGGTCGTTGATTGGGCAGCACCGCCCACGGTTCATTGCGGCACTGCGCGAGGAAATTTTGCATGAGGCGCGGGGAGGGGTGAGTGCGACGACGAACCAACCATGTGCGCAAGTGCTGGCGATGGTGCGTGCGCGTGGGATCAAGGTGGACCTGACGGACACTGGGCGTATTCGCATTCGTCCGTCGAGTGCGCTGACTGAGCATGAGCGGGCACAGATGCGAGAGCGCAAGACAGAGTTTGTCGAGTATTTGCGAACTGAGGCCTTTGAGGCACCTCTTCCGCCTCTCTCTGAGACATGAGCGAGACGTGAGCGAGGTCAAGAGACCCGATTCAAGACGAACGAATGAGTGAGAGTGTCAAACCATGAGTGAGAGAGAGAGAGAGAGAGAGAGAGAGAGAGAGAGAGAGAGAGAGAGAGAGAGAGAGAGAGAGAGAGAGAGAGAGAGAGAGAGAGAGAGAGAGAGAGCGGAGCGAGCGTGAAACCAAAAAGGGTATAAAGTCTGTTTGTGCGGGCGTGGACAGAACATCAACAAGTAAATAAAAATATTACTGATAATAATAATAGATATACAACCCATTTATTAATGATACAGATAATAATAATAGGAGAAATTCCCCTCGAAACGAATAAGACCTTTTTTTGTTTTGACTTTTTGTTTGGATCTTGAACCTATTTCAGCTATTTGCTCTGAAAAGGTGTCGCTCTAGAGCCTGCTCACTCTGTATGATCCCAGCCTCCCACTCGGCCACTCTCTGACCTCTGTCTTTAATCGCGTTACTCGTTACACTGTACATATTCCACTCTTGCAGTCTTGCTCTTTATTCTGCGTCTGGCATTTGGATCCTATGATCCCTATCAAAATCAAATTATCAAATTATCAAAATCAATCAAATCAAAATCGAATCAAAATCAAATCATCAGTATTATTTTTCTTCCTTCGCAATGGATCGACCGCCAGTGCCTCCTCGACCCACCTCGATGCCACGCATTGGTGCCCCTCCCCCTCCCCCGCCCCCGCCACACCACGCGCCTGGCATCGACAACGAGCCTGATGAGGGCGAGCACGCCATGGTGCCCGCCGCAGAGCCACTGGCACCGCCGCCACCGCCGCCACCGCCAGCGCTTGTCTTTGACGGTGTCAACAATGCATTTGATGTCGACCACCAACACGACGACGAAGCGGCTCGTGCCGGTCCCGCCGTCGCCGCCAACCCTCCGCCCCACCGCGGTGGCGACCTGCTCGTCCAGCTACAGGCAGTGCAGCTCCAGCACGTCGACGAGCCAATTTTTCATGTTCATGCGCGCTCCGAACTTTCCACCAAAATCCAAGCCATTCACCAAAAACGAGAGGCTTCGCGCGTCGAAGAACACGCCGACGACGTTGCACAGTTGTCGAGTATCATCAGGAGACGCCTCAACACCTTCGGCATGACGATTGAAGCGGTGAGGGGACGAAAAAAGAAATTTTTTTTTTTAATGCTGCATCATCATTGTTTCCTCTCCTCCTCACTCGCGTGTGTCATCATCAAACAGCTTATGGGGTTTACTATTCATTTTGAGGCTTTCCCTTTTGCCGCGTCTTGCGTGCCTCCGCACGCAACCACTCTCGTTGCGAGTGTCGGTCGAATAGTCATCTCATATGTCAACTTGTCTCGCCCGTGTCTGTCTTGCAGGTGTGGGAAACGGTGCGGCAGGCCAATGCCATTGAGCAGCAAACTGGTATCGAGGGTGAGATGCTCGAACGACGCTTTCAATGGCCTGCACAACAACTGAGTGATCTCAAGCAAATAGCCGTCGTGACTACCGAGCTGTCGACCTGTACTCACAACAACAACAAGACGTCTTTTCTGATTTGTACTCTTCTTTCTTCTTCTCCTCACCAGCAATCGACTGTGCCAACTCCTTTATGAACACTCATCGGGATATTGTGGTCGCAGCACCAGGCAAAGTGAGCGGCACGCAAGTCACGCAAATGGTATCGGACATTATCAAACGTCTGCTAAAGGTATTACCAACCAGTCGAATAGAGATGTTTGATACATCTACATCTATTTTTTTCCGACTGACACGATGTGCACGCCAATTTTCACCACCCTTAGCTCAACGCAGAGTGGTTCGTGACGATTGTCATGAGCTACCGTGTCAATTTGGCGTCGCTTAAGGAGCGTAGCGTGGCTGCCGTACGCGCACTCATGGAGGTGCTTATTGTCAAGGCACTCGCAGCACACAGCGATCTTGTGGGTCTTGAACACGAGCCCAGTGCGCCCATGGGCATGTTCAATATCAATGCGGCTGCTCACAAGGCGTACGATCTGCTCACCTCCTCACTCGTGCTTTCTCAGCGCGCCCTCAACTCTCTTGGTCTCCACATCACCGACAACGAGCGACTTCTCCATGTCAATCGTCTCAGAAATGGTAACATATTTCATATAATATAATTTATTAATTATTATTAATTATTATTATTATTATTATTATTATTATTATTATTATTATTTTATTATAATAATAATTATTATTATTATAATTATTATTATTATTATTATTATTATTAATTTGTTTTATTAATTTTCTAATTTTTTCTCTTTTTTGTTTTCCCTTCCTCTCAGCTGCGATCATATTGGCTATGGAGTGAAGTCAGGTGGACCCAATGTGGTGCGCATGCAACCGCACTCTCTTCTCTTTGACTCTGACGGTGACTCTGACGGTGACGGTGACTCTAGCGCACTCGCGAGTGCACTGCGCCACTCTCAGTATTCGCGTCTCAAAGACGAATGGGCCGCACTGCATTGGCTCGAAGATTTTGTCGAGTTTTCACGTGACGCACAGGATCGACTGCGCCAAACGAACACTCCCAAACGTCCCGCTGAATGCTACACTCAAATTGCAGACTGGCTCGAAAAGGGCATTCTCCCAAAGCGCCACCCATTCAATGCACCCTACTTCCAGCGTCTCAGCAGTGCAATGCGCACATGGACGCAGGTATGGCAGCGATCAGAGGCAGGTACACTCGCCCTGGCACCACCGGCACAAAGCCGCTCGTTGCCGCGCTGTGCTCTTCTCTTGCACCTACTCCACTCCACCGACCTGCGTGCCCTTCGCGCCTCTTTGCGCTACTATGCATTGCACTTTCCCGCTCGCGACACCTTTATTCTCGATCCGAGTCAAGCAATCACCGTAGACGTGTCGGAACACATTGCATCACACATTTGGACTACCGATGGTCTGCGCGGTGCGTTGCGTCGTCTCATGAACCCAGCCGGAATCAACAATGGCACCGCCGCCGCATCCTTTGCCTACTCTGCAGTTCTCGTGGCGGGCATTGACGAAATCTTTGTGCCCGATCAGAGCGTGTACCCTAGTGGACTTGCCGAGTACATTGCAGTGCACCACGGCGGTGTACAACAACAACAACAACAACACCAACAACAACAACAGCAGCAGCAGACGCAGTATCATCCTGTCGCACTGTCATTTGACCTTGTCCATGATCCTAACAGTCACGAACGTCCCGTCAACTTCAACGCACTTCTTCTCCACCAACGCTCTACATGGACCCCATCTCCAAAGTACAACCGTCGTCTTTTCATCACAGACCCCTCGCAGACCCTCTCTCCGTCCGCCACCCTTCCCTCCTCCACCAGTTCTTCCTCCGCGTCATCCCTCCCCGACACCTCACTCTACCTTGTGCGTCTCTCGCGAATCACTCTCGCGACCTCCCGCGATGCCCACACTCACTTTGCCGACGACGACAAGTGGCGTCGCATTGATCTTGATCGTCTCGCCTGGCGCAACCCAAAACCGTTTTGAAGCATGTAACAAACCAACGTAGAAAAGTAAAACTCTTTAGATTTTTTATTTTACAATCTTTCAGGGGGAGGTTTCGCTCTCTCTTGCGTGTGTGTGAATGTGTGTGCGCGCGTGTGTGAGTATGTATGTATGTATGTATGTATGTATGTATGTATGTGCGTGTGTGTCGTTGTGGTGTGTCTGTATTGGTGAGTCTGTAGTGGTGTTTCTGTAGTGGTGTGTCTGTGGCGTATCTTTGTGGTATGCGTGTGTGTTAGTCGTAGGGATTGGTATTGGAGTTGACGCCCTCGCAGATGGTCGAGGTGTACGGCACACAATTGATGTAGCTGCACCACGGACAGAAGTTGACCTGGCGGCCAGTGTAGAAGATGATGATGAAGAAGCCAAAAAAGACAATGAGGATGGGGAAGCAGATCATAAGAAGGAAGCGCTTGCGACGGCGGTCCCACTTGCCGAACACAATGTACGGCAAAAAGACAACGGCAGCAAATAGTCCAACAATAAAGCCACCAACGTGTGCAAAGTTGTCGACCCACGGAAGGGTACCAATCATGAGCGACAGACCCACAATGATGAGCAGCTTGAAAAGCTCCGACCAGGGATTGTCCAGTAGCTGCCACGACTGGAACAGTTCCACAATGAGAACACCAAGGAGACCGTAGAGGGCGCCCGAGGCACCCACCTGTGCACTGTACGGCACAAACACAGCCGAGACAACATTGCCACCAAAGCCAGAAAGCATATAAATGATGAATATGCGCAGGAAGCCCGCCTGGCGCTCAATAGCCTTGCCAATAGACCACTGAAAGAGCACGTTGAAGAGAAAGTGAAGAAAGCCAACGTGCAGAAAGATGGGCGTGAAAAAGCGCCACGCTTGGTTCGGCTTGGTCGGCTCAAGAGACATGCCCATGCCACACGTCGCCGACAAACAGTTGCTGTCGATCTGCGTGCAAGTCTCCATCGTCGAATAGAATGTGCCTCCGTAGAACTGGCATTCCGACGCCGAAATCATTGAGCATGTTGCAAACTGTGTGTAACAGCATGGTCTAAGAATAACAGTTGTTAACAACAAACACAAAATCAATCATAATAATTATTCTAATAATTATTCTAATAAAAACAATAATGTATCATAGTCATATTGTTCTCGAAACGCGAGTCACAAAAAAATACCTTAAGATAATCTTTTCGGGGGTACAGTTGACGGGATCGGCAACGGAGCACACTTCGTCGGCGTTGGCGGAGACAGTCAGCCAGGCGTTACCGTTCGGACAATCGGCGGTGGCGGCCATACCGCATGTGTCCGTGTTGGTGTTGCGGCAGCATTTGTACTGCAGGAAGGCGTTGTTGCGTTCGGTAAAGTAGGCGTAGACGCTGTTGTCGCGACGCATACAGGGCGTGTATTTGGCACCAAAGCGAATGAGGAACTCCGTGTCGGGCCCAATCCAAAAGTTTTCGGCAATCACCTTGGACACGTCGGTAGTGCCGGTAAACTGGAGCAACGAGGGAACCGTGGCAAATTGGCTCTGGGTGCCAAAGCCAATGGGCGCAATGCCACCAACAGACATTTCCACAATGATGAGGATGAGCTGAATCAGGCTCACAATGTAGATGAAGTACGGCTTATACTCGGGCATGGCGAGAATTTGCTTCTGCACAAACGTGTCCATGCGACGCACGCGAGCCGGGCGACGATCGCGTGCCATACGTTGACGACGCCGACGTTGCTCCTCGGTCGTGAGCGGGCGAGGCTGCACCGGTGTGGACGCAGGCAGCTTGGGCAAGTTGTGGGGCACGGCGGCAGCGGCTGCCGATGGAGACATACCGGGACGGGGTGCACTAGGCGACATGGCACCGGCAGCAGCACCGGCCGAAATAGCACTTTGAGGCATCGCCGAGTGACGCTGGCCGGCCGTGCCAAAGTGAGCAGGAACTTTGACGCCTTGGGCAAGGGTCTGTTCGCGCACAAGCTTGGCCGAGACGCCTACGGGGGCGTGACGTGACGCCTCCAAGAGCGCCGTTGGACTCATGTTGGCTAGGGACTTTTGCGATTCGGTGGTGGGCGTGGGCATGGTGGCCTCTGGTGCGGCGGCCGTCATGAGCGCCGTTGCTTCGTCGTCGTTGCCAAACCAGTCTTCGTTGACATAGTCACGCGAACCCTTGTCACTCGTGTCGAAACGCGCCGGGTGAGGCGAAGTGAGCACACCACCACCGAGAGAGGCCGAGCTGGCGCCGGGGGCACTGGCAAAAAAGGAGACGCTCTTTCGACGCGAGTCCTCCACTCCACCACCCAACGAATCGCCGTCGCGTGTTGCCGCCAACTCAACGCCATTGTCTTCGTCCGAATCGACATCCTCCTCGTCGACACTGTCGTACACACTGCTATCGTCGGAATCGTGACCGTCCGTCGCGTCTGGAACCGACGAGTGCGACACGTTCTTCTTGACGTGTCGCAACGAGAAGCCGCGTGAAACAGGTTTAGAGCTGTCCTCGGGCACGGCCGCGAGTGACGCCACTGCCGCACTGGCATTCGAGCCACTCGAGGCAGCGCTTGCACGACGACTCTGCGCAGTCGAGCTGCCAGCAGCGGTGGCGTTGGAGCCGCGTCGCTGACCCGTCGCCGGATCGACTGACTGACGTCGCATGCGCATACTTGTCATACGTCTTCGCACCGCTGCGCCACCCTGCTCAAGAATTTCGCCACCGGGCACCGCCTCGCGTGCTTCCAAGTTGAGAATGCCATGCGTCTTCACCTGTTGCTGCATGGTGTGCTGCCATCGCTCGAGGTCTTCGTCGTTGCCCACGCCAAACCACTTGCCAATGATCGTGCCCGCTCGACTCAACGCGCTTCGACTTCCATTGGGCCCAGCCCCACCCGCAGACCGGATTGAATCGAGTGCCTGGTGGGGAGGGAAAAAAGAAAAGAAAGAAAAAAACGAGGTAAAATAAGTTGCAGAGCGCAAAACAAACAAAACAAACAAAAAAAAAACTCGTAAAACTGAACGCGTCGACCGACCGAACAAAAGAGGAGCGTCAAAAACCCCCACAAAGCGTTTATGTGAGCCTCAAGAAGTACACAGGAGAATATTCAATGGGGAGTTAATGAAATGCTCCGTAATAGACAGAGTGAGCAACAGACAGAGAGAGAGAGCAATAAGACGCCGAGCCACATAGTACATACGATAGACGATAGAGGTGCAACGGGCGGGAGAGGAAAGACGGCGAGAGAAGAGTGCAAACAAAAGACATTACAAAAAAAAACACATATGGTATGCAAGAGTGAATTCCACAGGCGAGAGAGAGAGGACACAGACGTCTGCAGAATTCAAACGGGACAAGTTGTGGCGTTGTCTGTCGTGCAGGGCCCTTCAGTCGGCATCGGCACGGTGCAAAAATGGCATGGCGAAGAGGGTAGAGAGGACGGCGTGCTGGAGCAATGCGAGGGGCGTGCGTGGGGAGACCCGCAACAACAGCGAATTATAAAAAAAAGGAAAGATATAAAAAGGCTTGCGGTGAGAAGACACTGAAGGGAGAGCGCAGGCACGCGAGCAAGTTGCATGGGGGTAGCAAGCGCATAAATAGAGGACAGGAAAGTGCGGGAAGGGCGTGGAAAGGTGCAGGTCGAGCGAGAGAGAGGAAAAAGCGAATTCGGTTCGCGTCACAGAAGTGAAAAAAAAAAAAAGAGGAAAAAGCGAAAGGAAAGAGAAAAAGTATAGAAGAAACATACCTGCATTGTAGAGCGCATGTCGATTTCACCGTCGTAGTCCTTGTTTCGATCGAAGAGTTCGCGGATTTGCTCGCCGTTGATGGCGATGAGTGCGCAACTGTCTTTGGTTCGATGGTAGACATTTCGGAAGCCCACCAGATCGATCTGGCCTGTCCGGTGATCGTTGGCATTGAATGCTTCACGAATGGAGTCGATCTGCTCCGTCGTGAAGTTCATTTGTGCCGGCATTTTAAAATATTGTGCTGATAAGTCAAAACTCCAAAGTGCTACCACGTCAAATAATCGGTATTTTTATTCACATCTCTGCTGTCTGATATATTCTTACTCTGGTGCCCTCGCTGCGCTGCCCTCTGGTCACGTATTGGCCTGAGTACTCTATTACTGCATTGAGATTGTCGATTGGACTTGACATCCAAAGAAGCTCAACTGTGAACTTTCGAACTTCTCTCGTTGGTGGAAAGAAAGGGAGGCACGCATGAGCAACAGCCGGGAGCAGCTGGTGCTGCACGATCTCAATTCGTTTGCAGCGTCACGGGAGAATCTTGTGGAGCTGAGAAAATCCTCAAAGCTGTGTGATGTGACGCTTATCGTTGGGGACGAAGACTTTCGATGTCATCGTATCATTCTTGCCGCTGCTTCACCCTACTTCCGCAACCTCTTCCTCAATGAAGGTTTCCTTGAGAGCCAACAGGAATCGGTTGTCATTGAACAGCTCGAGGCCGAAGCGTTTCAACAGGTCGGATAAAGAAAGAAGAAAAAACGACTCTTTTTCTCTCTCACTGTCTCTCTTCTCTCTATCACTTTGTTTCTCTCTCTCTATCACTTTGTTTCTCTCTCTCTCTATCACTTTGTTTCTCTCT
>CALSCP010000439.1:47512-58615 GCA_943704425.1 Ministeria vibrans ATCC 50519 | reverse complement strand
TCTCCCATGTTACCTCTAGAGTTTCGGTCGAGTTTGCAAGGCGGTCTGGCTGTGTCTTCGCGTGGTGACTGTATCATTAATAAATGGGTTGTATTCTTCTTCTTCTAATTAATAATAATTATTATTATTCTTATGTAAAAACTTATAATAAATTATTCAAAATGTGTTATTCTAATTTTTAGTGAGTTAGTAATGAATTATTGAGTACCATATTCAAGAATTATTAACTCGGCTTGTTTTGCAACAATGGCCTCATAAGCAGCATCATATCCACAGCGCAGGTATCGTTTTGTAATGCTCTTATGATTACCGTCTTTGTCGCGATATTGTATCTTAACATGCTTATTAACTTCGTCGTCAACAATGGTGAACTTTTTAAAGCAGCCATCAGAGAGCCAATTTTTATGCAAAATAGAGCGCAGATGATGAGACAGAGCATATTTAGCAACGACTTGACCGCAATCACACCTTATCTTTTGTTGCTGTTCATCTACGATCAGCATAGTATTGTTTATGTTGTGCCTGAAACTTCTCCTTATTAGCAAGATATCGTTTAGCGTCGCGTTCTTTTTTGCGAACTTTATTCGCTATGTTTGTCATCCATTGTATACTTCATAAAACGCTCAACTTTTTAGGTGTTAATGTGGATCCCGAAATGACGAATCGACCGAAGGGAGACAATAAACAAGCCAGTTACCAAGCCCGGTAATAAGTCTCATAATAAAACCCAAGTTTATCGCCCTAATAGGTCTTTTGCGACTGCACTCAACCACCGACATCACCTCTTTTTTGGCTTCTTAGCCCGGTTACTGCGGCGAACAATGGGACACATAGAAAGAAAAATAACGAGCCTTCTCCGTGAAATGTCACCGTGTTCATTTCTAAGCAAACTCCAGTACAGAGTAAAATAACCCGTTGATTAGACTGCTAAAACCATAGCAGTGTAGCCCAACCATCCACTCCAGAGGCACCGTCGCCTGGATACACATTCGACACTCCACCCAAGCCACCAGCGCCAATGATTACGGAAACCGGTAATCCGTGGGGAACATCAACAATGCATGAAGCATAGCCTCCATTCCCACCAGACATGCCTGTTGATGGTGCCCGGTGATTCACACCGCCTCTTCCCCCAGCTGCCCCTCTTCCAGTGACTGACACTGGACCAGTTGCAGTTCCGTGGGCTGCCCCGACCACACCAACACCATGCCCATGTGCACCACCTTTACCACCGAATGCAACAAGAGTACATGAACCAAAGGAAAACGTAGATAATCCGCCATTTCCTCCTTTGTGCAGATTTCCGGAAGAGCTTCCCTCCGCGGCGCCGCCACCACCCCCACCACCTGCAATTTCGACGTATGCATGCGTGGCATCAGGCGGTCCATACGTAACATGCTGGCCGCTGGAAGTAAACGCTGTGATGTTACGGATTCCAGTCAAAGAAACGATTTCTGCGAAAAGGTGCGCATACGGCGTAAATGCGGAGTTTGGTGAGTGGTCAATAAAATACACACGTAATATTATAATTATTTTTACTCTCACCTTCACTTGAAGAATTTCGCAATTGTTGTTTCAGCAGAGATATTTCTGCTTTCATGGCTGCCATCTCCCTGAGAACGTCAACAGATCCGATAAATACGGAGCTGTTTTGGGTTGGGAGAAGTACAATATTGCCCTGGTCGTTGTACACCTGTGCACTCTCACCCATTGCCGAGTTCAAGAAGAGAGAAAACACGAGCAGAAACATTGCCTGCAAAAGTGGTTAGCAATCATACAGAACCACTCATACCACGCAACAGAAAAAAGCACGATATAATCAAGGGACCCAGCCTGGTGGGGTTTGGTTGTTGATTTTGCTTGAGTTGCGCGCGATAACAAAAACGAAACAAAAACATTACCGCTCATCCGACCCTCACCAATCCCACAAAACAGTCACTCATCAACCCCATACTGCATACATCACTGGCACGAATGATAGCACTGAAAATCACGTACAAACGAAGTACAAACTTCGTACAAACGCCCAGCTGCAGGCCCCCCAGGCGAGACAAAACCCAAAAGAAAAAAAAAACCAAACAAAGTTAGTGCTCATCCTACCCCTCATCGACCCCACAAACCAGCCACATATAAACCCCACACACCACTGCCACGAACGAGCGCAACGGAAATTACGTACAATCTGTAGGCGAGCTTTCCAAAAAAAACGACACAGACAAAAATCTCCTCAAGCCGCCCCAAACGCCCTCAAATACTCACTAATGATAGCACATCAACCACACAACACATACGTACTTATTGTTTGCGTTACAATGGTGTATAATTCTTCGAGCAAAAAAGCAAAAGTCAAAAAAAGTGAAATATCCAAACTGAAAAAAGTGAAACCCGCAGGTTTGATATACCTTTTCTTGCCGCCGACCATCACTACAAGCATGGATAATCGCCGCGATGCCAATCTTGTGATTCTTGTCGCCACTCGCCACACAAGGCGCGTAGGAGGACTGGAACGAGTGTTCAGTTCAAGTTCGGTTGTAAGTTTGCGTTTGCGACGAATCCATTCGAATTTTGCGTCTGCTACATCACACACAGTGCATGTCCTTCGAAGGCTTTCTTCAATTTTACAATACAGAGACGTCATCTAGCTAGCTATAGTGAACGAAGGCTCTAAATCGAAGAAAAAAAAAGTTGATTGATTACACACACAATTTAATCGTTTCATTCGCCTCTACCAGTAGATGGTTATGCCGTGTAGACGACCAAAGAGGCTGTTTCTTGTTCTCCTTGTGTGCATCTTCATCTCCTCGACTCGGGGTGCCCTGCCACTCAACAAACCGACCATATTTCACGACTCTCCCGCTTCATTTCAGGTACAATACCGTCGCGTGACGCAACATCTCACCCAGGCCCTGTGGGCTGTGGCCAGTGACCGTCGAGCAGCCCTTGCCCATTCTCTCTCCGTGTGGATTCCGCGTAGACGGAAAAATAATAATCTCGCGTCTTTTTCCACTTGTTGCTTGCGCTAAGTTTATCTCACACCAGAATAGGTTGGACCGTGGCTGTTTTAACTATCTTTATCTTACATTGAAAGTGTCTTGCGAATCGACTGAAGAAAACCCTTGGAGAGTCGTTCTGTTTCGTTTGTCCAAACTTCGTCCAAACATCAAATTCCGGCTCCGTTCCCGATGTGCATGTTTATCTCAGGACTGACTTCCCACGTGTAATTGGGTATACCTAATCATTAAGGCATGATGGGAACTGGGAAGCCCTTCTTCGTCTTTATTTGATTGACAGCTTCGTTCATTTAGTTTTTTATTATGCGCTGATCACAGGCTATTCGTTTTTCTGACTTCTTGTCAGTTGCTCCTACCTTTACATCCTTATTGATTATTGAACTATTAACTATTCCATGCCCTGTGGCAATACGAAATCGTCTCAGTGCACTTTTCCTTTTCTCGTTTGCTCCATAACGCACTCACGCTAATTCTTTCGTAGCGCCAACGCCGTGACAACACCTGCCCTGGAACTGGCTGTGCAAACGGCGGAAGCTGCAGTGGAGCTACTTGTGTGTGTTCCGAAGGCTACGGTGGCAACGTGTGCGACACGTTCGTTGGATCGTGCAATGCGACGCCCTGCCTCAACGGCGGCACTTGCAGCGGTGGTGACGCGGCCGTGCTCTTCCAGAACCAAGCAACCGACTTCTCCGATTTCAACGTGTTTCGCGGTGTGAGCTGCGGCTCTGGGTCGCACACGTTCGCCAACCGTCTCTTCCGCATCTACGAGCCGTGTGGCGACGCCAACTACAGTGGTACTTCCGTTGATGTTACTCACATTGAGTTTGGCATTCAGAGCATAGACGGTGACGTGTCTGGAAAGACTCTCACCCTGCGTCTGTCTTCCATTGCCGCTGGAAATGTTGGCACTCCTGCCTTTTCACAACTCTCGACGCTGTCTGAGGCAACCGTGCCACTCACGACGCTCCAGACCGCCTACCTCGCCGGCGAACAGTACCACTCGGTGGCTCTTCCTAGCCCGGTCACGGTGACGTGCGGCGACTACATTGTCGCCGAGCTCGACAGCCCCACCCTCTCCGGGCGAAACGCCCATGTGTTCTTTACCATCAACGGCGACGCCCACTTTGAGACGGGCACTTCGTACATCTCCGCCGAACCGTGCACTCCGCCTGGCAAAGACAAACTCACTCCCATTGCGCCAGACTTTCCCTATCTTGGTGACGCCGTTGTGATCAACATTCGTCTTAACATCGAGTCCATCACCGATTGTACCTGCGTCAATGGCATTGCCGGTGATAACTGCGAGACCATTGACATTGACGATTGCGCCTTGAACCCTTGCGAAAACGGTGGCACATGTGCTGATGGCGCTAACACGTATACGTGTGTCTGCGGCAACGGTTACACGGGAAAGCATTGCGAGACTGACATCAACGAGTGCGCTTCGAACCCGTGTCAGAATGGTGCCAGCTGCAACGATGGTGTTAACTCGTACACCTGCAACTGCGTCAGCGGCTTCACCGACACCACATGCTCGACCAGCATTGATGACTGCGCTTCGAACCCGTGTCAGAATGGTGACATTTGTCACGATGGCATAGAGTCCTACACATGCGACTCGCCTGTCGTCTTCACCGTGAAGCTCTCCGAGACGGCGCCCTCCACCGATCTTGCCGAGGGTGACTCGTACAACGTCCAGGCTAGCACCGACCCCGTCAACGAGTACGACACTCTCCAGTCGTTCACCTACCAGGTGGCCAACCTCGAGGACACCAACTGGGAGGACGTCGACCAGAGCAACCTCGTCTCGGCCGGCCTCGTCAACCTCCAGAACATTCCGGCGCTCCGTCTCATTACACTCACCATTCGTAGCATCGTCTCCTCCTACCGAAGCATCAAGTTCCGCGTCCGTGCCGTTGCCTCCAATGGCACTGTGGTCGTTTCACAAGAAATCATCTTCACCTTTGACGCCGGTGAGTACATTCTCTTGCAAAACACCAAAATTGAGAACCTTGCCTTTGGCAAGAAGGTCTCCAACTACTGGTCGTACCCGAGCGATGGCAACTTCCAGGACCAAAAGGTCTCCATGTTCCGTGTGGTCAGCACCGACCCCGACCACCGCGACTACCTCGCAGGCATCATCGACGCCTCGGGCTATCAGATCGACCTTGACGCCCTCGACACGGCCGGTGTCGACACGTACTGGACCCTCACCGATCAGTATGTCAAGGTCACATTCACCAACTCGTTCATCTCCAACGCGGCCACGTTCGAGTCGCAATTTATCGCCATTGTCAAGAATGCCCTTCTCGCTCACGGTGGCTTCACAAATGTCGCCATCAACATCATCTCGGCCACCATCACCGCTCAGAACAACCCCCAGAATGTCGTCGTGACCGCTCGCAACGTCATCTCCGGTGAGGCTGTCACCTCCGCACAGCTCATCGCGGCGCTCGGTGCGGCCGGTGCCGTTGCCGGCACCTGCGGTGTCTTCACCACCATGACCGGCTCCAACAACTTCTGCCCCATGTCCACGGCACCCGTCAACCCTGGCTTCACCACCATTCAGGCGTCCATCAAGGCCTTCCTCACCCACCACGACACCGCCTCGTCCGCCACCGTCGAGTACCTTGGTGGTGGTCGCATCGCCACCAACGACGACACCGCCCTGTGGGATGTCATTGCCGCCACGGTCGCCGACCCGGCCGCCGAGGATCTTCCCTTCGTTGCCACCGATCGTGTCAAGCTGTGCGTCCACAACAGCAACAATCGTTGCCTCAAGGCCTTGTACAACACGGCCACGAGCGAGTGGGAGTTCTCCATTGACGCCGCCGTGTCCGCCACGGCCTTTGCTCACTCGACCGACCGCGAGTTCTGGCTCACCGATGCCAACCTCAACGTTGCTGGTTCCGCCTCGGATCTTAACGAGTGGGCGTCGCTCCGCTGCGGCCCCACTAACGCCGCGCAGATCGCCGAGAACGTTCTCGAGTGCACCAACCTCGATCTGCGCCCCACCTACCGCCGTCTGGAACTCGATCTTCTCGGTGAGTTCGGCATCTCGACGCTCACCGTGCGTCTCGGTAACTACCCTCTTCCCGTCCCGTCCGGCACCGGTCCCTTCCAGAACCCGCTGGCGTCGTTTTTGCCCAAGCCCAACCGTCAGGCCGACTCGTCGCCCTTCATCTCCCGTCTCGAACTCTGGGTGCGTAACAATGAGAGCGAGCCGTGGATCGATCTGACTGGCTCTGAGAACCAGTACGACCCGGCCGGCGGCCCCGTCTTCACCAAGGGTACCACCTGTGTGAGCGCCTTCAACAGAAAGGCGTGCGACATTGAGTTCCTCGTCGAGGGCTACACCCGTGAGGTTCTTGACAAGCCTGCCAACTTTGGCTGGCGCTACATCTCGGTGCGTTTTGCCCAGATGAGTGCTTTTGGTGATGTGCGCTACCGCTACTACTCGGTGCGTGAGCTGCGTGTCACCGGTTACTGCCTTTGCAACGGTCACTCGCGCACCTGCGACACCAACACCGGATTCTGCTTCGTCGAGGAGAGCGGTAGTAAGGACATTGTTCAGGACTGCGGTCACTTCACCACGGGTACCTCGTGCCAGTTCTGCCAGCCCGGCTACCGTGCCGAAATCCAGAACGATAGCCCCGTCGAGTCGTTCAACTGCGAGAGCGAGGATGAGAACCACAAGTGCGACGGTCCCCTTCTGCCCGAGATCACCCCCGTCGAAATCGAGGCCGGCTCTTTCACCTACAACGGTCTGTCGGGCGCCATGGGTGCCACCCGTCCCGACCAATTCCAGGTCTTCTTCCCGCCCACGGGCCCCTGCATCCCCTGCACCTGCAACACCCACTCCATCTTCGACCTGTGCGAGGACTCGGACAAGCGTAACTGCCCCGAGGGCTGTGCTTTCGACACGGGCGAGTGCCGCTGCGAGGCCTCAACCAACACCAAGGGCTTTAGCTGCGAGACCTGCGTCGACGGTTTCTGCCGTGCCTCGTGCGACGCCACCGAGGGTCGCCTCGCCTACGAGGTGTGCCGCGAGGAGGTGTGCACCGCTTGCGACTGCAACCTGCACGCCGTCGTGAAGACGAGCAGCGGTGCCGACACCTGTGACAAGGACTTCTGCGGCTGCCACTGCACTCCCGGTGACCACGCCGTTGGTCCCCACTGCGAGTTCTGCGAGACCGGCTACTGGAGCGCCCAGGGTGACTCGACCAACGGCGTCAACTGCCAGGCGTGCCAGTGCTACGGCCACAAGAAGTACACGGACAGTGACAACCAGGACGAGTGCCACACCACTGGTGGTCACTGTGAGTTTGACCGCAACGGCAACGCGCTGCCGTGCGATGGAAACACCATGGGCGAGCACTGCAAACTGTGCGTGCCCGGCTTCTTCCGCCCCGTCGACGCCCAGGGCAACGTTGACCTCACTGACGATTGCCAGCCGTGCGCCTGCAACCAGCACGGTCTCGCCATCGAGTACCCTGATCATGGCTGGGCCGCGGGCACCAAGGCCGTCTGCAACCCCAAGGGTGGTCTCTGCAACTGTGACCCGGATGATCAAGTCATGGGCGACAACTGCGAAGCCTGCCAGGTTGGCTACTGGAACGAGGCGGGCGGTGCGCGCAATGGCTCTGTCTGCCTCGTGTGCCAGTGCAATGGTCACAAGTCGTACGCTTTCAACGAGTGCGCCGTGCTCGGAGGCAGCTGCGAGCTCAATTACAATGGTAACCCGCAGCCGTGCAACGACCACACCGACGGTCAGAACTGCGGTGGCTGTGACGCTGGCTACTACCGTCCCTTCGTTGGCGTGAACGCTGTCAATCTTGCGCACAACTGCACCCAGTGTGATTGCAATGGCCATGCCACAACGACTGACGCGACTGGCGAGGATTTCTGCAACCCCGTAGGCGGTGAGTGCACGTGCACGGGCGTGTCCAACTCGGAAGGCTTCAACTGCGAGTCGTGCAAGGTGAACACCTGGAGCACCCGGGGAGACGCGACTAACGGCGTTGACTGTGCCCCGTGCGCCTGCTACGGCCACTCGTCGACCTGCAGCAACTTTGGTGTGTGCTCCGGCTGCGGTGACAACACGGAGAATGGCGCTGAGAACCGCTGTGAAAAGTGCATTGCCTCCAACTACCGCGACAACCACAACCTCTACCCGAACGCCGACTCCGATGGCACCAACCCGGATGCCGCGCAGTCCGAGGCGATCCGCTTTGAGAACTGCTCGCCGTGCTTTTGCAATGGTCACTCCAAGGCGGACGCAAACTCGGGCGACGGCATCTGCGACCCTTACAGCTCTGTGTGCCACCAGTGCGGCAACTGGACCGTCAACGGTCCGCAGGGCCAGTGCGAGACGTGTGCGGCCAACTACTTCCGCCACATGGCCGGCAGCTTTGACGCGTCGGCCGACGTGTGTCGCGCGTGCGACCTCGTTGACGGTACCAACTGCAACATGGACACGGTGACGAGCGCCTGCCGTCCGTGCGAGCAGCAGTGCTTTGGCACGGGCAACAACGAGTGTGTCACCGACTCGGGTATGTGCACCAACTGCCCGGCGCACACGCATGGCTTCCGTTGCGAGCTGTGCGACGCCGGCTACTACGGCAGCCCCGCCGACGGCATTCCTTGTGTGCCGTGCAAATGCAACCACTACGTGGACGCGGCCAGCACCGGCGTGCCCAACGCCTACAACTCGTTCCAGGCTAACTTCCCCAACGCGCTCGACGCCTACCTCAAGTGTGCCTTTGAGAATGGTCTCGCGCAGTCCACACGCTGCGTGCTCGACGAGTCGCTCCTCGACGCCACTGCCATTGCTACGCTCCAGGGCTCGGCCGACCACAGCGCCTACATTCGTTGCAACTGCCCGCGTCACGATCCGGCCAGCATGCAGGGCTACTCGGGCGTTGCCTACGACGAGTCGGATCGCCAGTGCGCCGCCTGCAACAACATGGCCTACTTTGGCCGTCCGGCCGTGTGCGCCGACAACTCGGGCAACGACTTGCTCATTGCCGACGACTCGACGACGATTGGCTGCAAAGGCAACGACTTCTACCCGTGCATTCCGTGCATCTGCAACAACAACATTGAACAGAGGTCGAACCAGAACAACTGTGCGGCCAAGCAGGAATCGGGTGCGCTCACGTGCACCAACTGCCTGGGACACACGACGGGCATGGAGTGCGACAGCTGCGAGGATGGCTACTACGGCATGCCTACGAACCAGGCGGTGCTCGGCTGGCTCAACGGCAACCCCTCCGCAGGCTACGTCCTCGACGCCAACGGTGACTCGCTCAAGTGCTTCAAGTGCAACTGCAGCGGTCGCGCCACCGACCGCATTGCCAATACACCTGGCGTCGCTGGTGACATGTGCGTCACGACGAGCATCAACACGTACACGTGCAGCTGCTCAAGCGAATACATGGGAGACCATTGCGAAATCGAGTTACACGGTTGCGAGTCGAGTCCATGCACAAACGACGGCACTTGCACGCCCGATTCGGCCGCGAACGAGCCCGTGGCCACCGGCTGGGAGACCGGCCAAGAAGAGAGTGCGTCCAATATCGCAGTGCTTACAGGCTACACGTTTACCAATGTGTACGCGGGCCGCTCGGTGAGCCACCTCGGTCTGCACTGGACCAACCCCAACATGCTGACAGAGACACACGATGTTGGCCTGTTCGACTCAGCGTTCAACCTCCTTGCCAACGTCACTATCGGCAACTCGTCGGTCGTTCGGGATTTTGCCGATCCGCCCAACAGCATTGATGGAGAGTTCCACTACGAGACGCTCTCGTCGCCGGTGTCCCTTGTTGCTGGCGAGACCTACACGCTGCAGGCTGTGTACAAGAATGTTGGTGCCAACGACCACTGGATTGCCTCCAACATCTTCACATACCAGCGTGGCATCCACTTTGTCGAAGGCCACAAGCTGTTTGTTTTGAATGCTTTTGATCCACACCTCCAGGATCCCCACAACCCCTACTTCTTCGGTTCGTTCTCGGCCACAACCTACTTCGGCCCTAATGCCATCTTTGGTGGCGATGTCATTCCAGACCAGTACACTTGCTCGTGTCATTCGTACACCACCGGTGAACACTGCGAAACCAACATCGACGAGTGCGCCTCGTCGCCATGCACCAACAGCGGCACCTGTATCGACCTTTTCGACGGCTTCACCTGCGAATGTGTTGCGGGCTCCACCGGTGTGACCTGTGAATCCGACATCAACGAGTGCGACTCGTCGCCGTGCTCCAACGGTGGCACATGCGACCAGGGCAGCCAGCTCGATTTCTGGCAGTGTACTTGCGTGACCGGATGGACCGGCGTCATGTGCGCAACTGACATCAACGAGTGTACCTCGTCGTCTTGCAGCAACGGCGGCACCTGCAACCAGGACTCCACCGGTGACTTCTGGCAGTGTACGTGCCCTCCGGGCTTCACTGGCATCCAGTGCGAGTCGGACATCAACGAGTGCGACTCGTCGCCGTGCACCAACGGCGGCACCTGCGACCAGGGCTCCTCGTACGACTTCTGGCAGTGCAGCTGTGCCGCTGGCTTCACCGGCACGCAGTGTGAGTCAGACATCAACGAGTGTGACTCGTCGCCCTGCAGCAACGGTGGCACCTGCAGCCAGGGAAACCAACCCAACCTCTACGACTGTACTTGCGTTATCGGGTTTGCCGGCGACCAATGCGAGACTGACACCAACGAGGTACCCGATTGTATTTTTTCCTCGTCATTAGGAAAGATTAATGATTATTAATTTTTTTGTGCTTAGTGTTTGTCGGAACCCTGTCTCAATGGAGGTCTGTGTAGCCAAGGGCTCATGGCGAACTTCTGGCAATGTATCTGTCCGGCTGGCTTTACCGGCGACATTTGCGAGTCTCCCGTCTCGGAGGTAACGTTAGCGTCGTCAATTTTGTTTTGTACGAACTCATTTCTTCGTTCCGTAGTGCAACTCAAACCCTTGTACCAACGCTGGCACATGCCAACCGACTGAGATCAACGTTGGCCCTCTTGTGGAGACCCTCATCACCTCGCAGCCCTCGAGCTCCGCGAGCGAGAACGTCATTGT
>CALSCP010000439.1:17310-40170 GCA_943704425.1 Ministeria vibrans ATCC 50519 | reverse complement strand
CTATCCTCATAATCTAACACACAGTCACGACAACAAGCACACCAGCCGCCCTACAGCCGACCCGCGCCGCCTGTGTACCACGGGAGCGCCCCGCAGACACCTGGACTTGCCGCCGCCGACCACCGATCCAATTGCCTCAACCACGACTTCGACTTTACACTCCTTGCCGACAGACACCTTCATGGTGTCAGAGCCCTAAGCCTCCTCTGGGGGTATGGCGTACCATTGCGATTGCCTCACTGGATAGCGTCGACACAGCACTATGACCCGCCACTGTTCTCCCATGTTACCTCTAGAGTTTCGGTTGAGTTTGCAAGGCGGTCTGGCTGTGTCTTCGCGTGGTGGCTGTATCATTAATAAATGGGTAGTATTCTTTTTTCTTTCTTTATTATTATTATTATTATTATTATTATTATTATTATTATTATTATTATTATTACTATTCCAGTGCTCCTTCTTTTTAGGCCCGTGCTAGTCTAGATCTTAGATCTATGGGTGGTCAAACCGTAATAATGATTATTATTACTATTAATTACTAAGTTGCTACTTGATCAAAATCACCGACGTTGGTAACGTTTACGTTTCGGTCTGAATGACTCTTTGTCTCTCCTCTCCTACTTGTGCTTGTCTATCATTCTGTCTGCCTGTCCGTGCGTCTGCCTCCTGTCTATTTGTCTCTCTGACTGTGCCTGTCTCTGGTTCGTCTCTGAAGTTTTTCTGTGTCTTTTTCTCACTCTCTCCGTCTGACTTTCTGCCTGCCTGTCTGTGTGTGTGTTTGTCTCTCGGATTGATTACTATTATTATTGTAATTAAATCAATTAATATCGATAAATGGGTTGTATTCTTCTTCTTCTAATTAATATCATTAATAAATGGGTTGTATTCTTCTTCTTCTTCTAATTAATATCGAATTTAAAACAAAAAAATTAGTCATTAGTGACAACGGCTCACAACGCGAATAATAATAAAAATGTATTAATACTAATGTACTTCTTCATTCTTCTCTATGCAATAATATTGTACACTCGTTTTGCCCATTGCGTTTCGCTCATTGCGTTGCAAGGAACTGATTAAATAGCGATCGCAAGGCAACCCACGCGATTTTGAAGAGAATCTGAAGGCCGTACGTTCCGCCCGGAATGTAGGCAAAGAGTAGCCAGAGAAGTGCGTAGATTTGAAGTGATCCACAGATCAAAGTCAGAATAGCACTGTGCAACGCCATCGCCGCATAGAGTGTTGCAAACAGCGAACCAATGTACGACAAGGAGAAAACCCGCCGCTCGGCCGACATCATGTGCTTCAGGTGCTCCCATGGCCCGTGGAGCATCGAAAAGGCACACATGGAAAAGAGCGAGCCGAGCGTAAACAACAGAAAGAATTTCCTGCAAGACACATTTGCGAGCAGGTCAGTGCGCGTCCTCTCAGGCTTGAGCAGCACGGTTCCAATAGAGGTAGTGGTGGGTACCTGGGGAAAATAGAGACAAATGGAAGAAAGAGGGACGCGAGAGTAAACGAAATCGCACTGCCAATAAGAAACCCAACGAATCCCACGGCGCGCTGCTTGTGGGTGAGTCGGGTGTGTTCGCCAAGGCGTGCAAACAGCGAGGCTTCGTCAGACTGATCGCCAGATGCAGCGCCACCCGTCTCTGCATCGTTCAGCGGCGCAGACGAGAACACTTTGGTGAGCGACACGGGAAGTTTGCCTGACAACTCAGAGAAGCCCGTCGTCAAGGATGCCGGAAGGTTGCTCCTCCACTCCGCTGCTGTCTGTGACCAGGACTCGGTCATCGTGCACGGAGGAAAAAGTGTATATATGAATTATGATGAAAAATCAAAAACTCAGCTAAAATATTCGATAGAAAGTTGAACATAATAATAATAATATTATTGTGCTTTTGCATAGTAGTGTATTGTATATATTCAATAAGTTGCGAGTGGGCTGGTTTTATTACTGCAAGGATAAGGGGGAGTGAGACCTTCTAGTGCTATATAGCGGATAAATATGTTAAGGTTCGCTCAATTCATCGTACAAGGCCATAGTTCTTCTCTCAGGTGAGCAATAATTTTTTATTTATTATTATTAATGTTACAGGAAGATGATTATTGTGCTGATAGAAGACGTTAAAACTCACTAAAAAAGGCAGTCTTTGTTTATCGAAATAATAATTACTCAGAAAAAGACAAATAATTAATAATAATACATAGGTTTCATTCATCATGGCGCACTCTGCGCGGAGGACGATATGGCGCAAGCAAAGTCTCGAGGCGCTTCACGGGAGCCACTCGAGAAACCTACACAAAGAATAGTATAACGCAGAAAATACCAATAATGGTTCTGCTTACGTCGCGCACAATCCAGTTCGCCACTTCACTCAAATGATCGCGCGGGTCACACGCTTCCAATTCAAACTTGAAACGAAATAAATAATAATAATAAAAAGTTAATCACACTACGCACCCGTCTTGTGTCTCACCTGCAGCGTAGGCGCACACAGTCCGTGGCACATGCGCGCCGAAAAATCGTCCCATTCGGAGCGAGTAAAAGGCACACCATCGGCATCTTCTGCCTCGTTCACAGCGCACACAGGACAGTCTGCGACAAAGCCACTGGCACAGCTGAGGCCGCGCATCCGATGCTCGTCATCGTTGTCGTCGTCGTTAACCGAGCGCTCGTCACTACCATCTTCCGAGTCGGGCAACAGGTGCGCTCGTGTGAGTGAGCGGTGGAGCACGTCCAGCGAAAAGGGCTCGCCCGCATCATCCACAATCCACGCAGATTCATCCAGCGCCAACACAAGCTGCAGAAATACCTGTGCCTGCTCGGTGTCCATGAGCACTCGCTCGTGCTGCGTCTGTCCATCCTCAAGGCTTACTACAAACATTCCGCCTCGTTGCTCGGCAATCGCGCGTGTTGCGACGTCGACAGGCCCATGAATCGCACACGTTCGTCCAAAATGCGCCCTCAATTCGGGTCGCTGCGCAGCGCTCCCAATAAACACGTGGCCTGCGTGCCACTTGATGACCGCCACTGCACACGACACACTCGCACTCAGCGAACAAACCGCGGGTGCTCCCGCAGTTGTCGAAGAGCTGCCCATCATCGAGTTCCCCATGAACGAGGGACGACTGGCACCCACGACCACCTGCGGCGACAGCAAGTAGTGAATTTTGTCGTCAACGCTTGCAAAGGCGGTGTCTTCGTCTCCGGCAGCAACAAGCAAGTCACGCTGAGCAGCGAGCGCCGCACGCATGTTCGTGTCCGACGGTGACATAGTGAGCACAGCATGCTCGCGCGCCCCACACCGTGCCATTTCGTCCATGCCTTGATCGCACCCAAGAGAAATTAAGTTGGAGAAGGCCATGGGCACTCCACGACAACACACATCGTCTAGCGCAAGAGACTCCAGACCACCACGTACCAGAACCACGAGAAGTGAGCCAGGGGAATTGAGATCGGTCACAAACAGCGTCTGCTCCGACATTTGCACGGCACCTCCATTCGTGTGCAGTTCCGTCTCGCCCACACGCACTACCACGCCCACCAGGTCAACCTCTTGCAAAAGCGGCACATGTCGTACATTGTCCAGCGGTACCAGCGTGCGTGTCCACACATCACGCATGGGCTCATAATAGCGCGCAAGCTGCTGGTAGCGAGTCGTCTTTGACACGCTCAGCTGAACCTGCTTCTTGTGGGGACCCCCCTTTAGTTTGGTCGCCGTCGTGCCAAACACGCGCACTCTACAGCCCTCGTTGAGTAGCGACAGCGTGTCTACATCCGGCCGCCACACACGCAAGAAACAATCACTCTGTCCGAGCGCCTCGTCGTCGTCGCCAGCTGCCGCATCACGCAACCACAGGTCCACAAACGACGACACCTGTCGCTCCCGCACGCCACGCTCCTCCAGCTTCTCTTCAATGCGTGCCAACAGATCCTGCCGTTGGGCCTCGTGACGTTGCAGCGTGTACGTCTCAAGTGCCGTCGTTTGCGTCGCACTCAGGCGACGCTGTGCCTCATACGGGTCACGCGCATGTCGAACCCACGCCGCGATCTCTGCGGCGTCCTCGAGCTCGTGAATGGATCCAACTGGCGCGAGAGCCTCATCATCCTCGTCCGCCTCCTCCTCGTCGCCATCGCCGCCGTGACTGCTGCCAACGGCATGGTGTGAGGATCGGTCAAACTCGTTGACGAGCACACTCATGTGACGGTCGCGTTCCCGACTATGGCGGATGGCAACGCGATCCTCAGCACGCTCGTTGCGGACCACACGTGTACCTTGCTCCAGAAAGAGCAGCGGGTACTTGCGCACAACGACCACGTCGAGACAGGGCACAATGCCACCACTCGGACGCACCGCCCTCACCGGCATAGGCAGCCATTTGCGCTGCTGGTAACCCAAACGCGTGTCCCAGCGTGCAAGTCGCGTGCTGTTCAGTGCGATCACCAGACGACACGACGGCGGCAACTCCAGTGGCGGCGCAGCCTCCGGCAACCCCTGAAGTTCGGCTCCCCACACCCAAATCTTGTGGCCGACGGCGAGACGACCGAGCTGCACGAGTCGATCAAGTCCCGCATCCAGCGTCGCCGACACGCCATACCAGCCATCCGACAACTCAACAGAGTCACAGAGTCCACCGGCATTTGAGCGGTGCAATCGGGTCACGATAAGAACGAGAAGAGCTGCAGGCGAGTGATCCTTCTCGACAATGCGACGCAAAACGGAGCGTTCCGCTCGATTGATCTCTCGCTCGTAGCGATAGCGCAGCTGCGCAATCACCCGCTCGGGAGTGAGACGTCGGTCGGCACACATCTCGGGAAAATGAATCTCTTGCGACGCGAGCTTCCACACGATCCAGCGGTAGTGATTGCGCGTCCACTCGGGCGTGATAAGATCAGAGCGCACACCGGGCGTCAGCTCAACAAGAGCACGATGCATCTCTGGCGCGCCGCACGAGTGATTCCGGTCGAGGGGTACTTGAGACGGTCCAAGTTGAACAACGGGTGTAGAGCCGGCGTTTTCAAGTTTGCTGGTGCCCATAAAGTAGTCGCGCGCAAAGCGAAACGACGCGGCCGTCTCGCTCGTGATGTCGAGCACACATTCGCGTAAAAAACTCTTCAGTGTCTCACGGTCGTGTGTTGGAGGTAGGGAGGTAATGCCAAAGAACTCGCGCATACCCATTCGAGCGGGATGCATAGGTGACACCAGGTCAAAGACTGGCTCGTTCGTAACGGTCGAGGGATTTGTGCTCTTCGAAGCGGGAGAAGGGAAGGCCAACGGCTTGACCGGCGACATGAGACGATGCTTCTTAAACGGAGTATTGCGAAGCGAGCCAGGCGTAGAACGCTTGGCCGACGAGACAGGCGTAACCATGGTCGTGGTGGTAAAGGTGGATGGGGACGGACGAGAGCGAATGGGAGTCTTCAGAAGAGTGGAGGCGCCAGCCGATAGAGGTGTCACGGAGGATGTGGGAGGTGGACGCAAGGGAGTTGGTTGGATGATGGGCGAACGACGTGATGGAACAGACACAAGTCCATCGGTGTCGCGAGCACGACGGACACTGGCGTGGCTCTGTTCCGAGTGAAGCAGCACGGGTCGACGAGAGGCCGTCTGGAAGGGCGACGCGACGAGCTGGTCACCCGTGAAGCTATCGTTGCGTGGCAAGAGCGCCGTCGCCTCTACCGGCGATGTGTGGTGGTGCGTCCTATCGTTGGGATGATCATCGTGGCTCTGTGCATCCAAAAGTTCCTTCGATACAGAGACTGCTCCGCCTGAGGCAAAGCTAAAGCCTGTGGCAACACGATCAGCGGTGGGGACGAAAGGACGATGTTGCACCTCCTCGTCAGCAATGTCCGATGTAGCGGTCAACGGCGTCTCGCGATGTGCTCGTCGGGACACATTCGACGTCGCCGCAGACTGAAAACTTTTCGAAAAAAGCGAAGCGTCACGTCGCGTCCAGTGTTCTTCTGCCACCATCATCACATCTGCGTCGTGCTGCGCCTGCGATGGAGTATCAGAGGTAGCAGCTTCTCGAGCATCCTCGAGTGCATTCGCATCACGTACGCAAGCATCACCATCGCGCTGGACCAACTGGAGGCCAATTGGCGCTTTCGTTCGAGGCGATTCCATATATTTGGGCTCGTTCGCGTGCTCCACCTCGGCCGCGAGCTTCTCAGCGCGTGCCATTGCAGTAGGCGTCACAGCAATCTTTTTGCCGGCCGCCGTCTTAAACTCGCTCACCATTGGCCCAGAGTCGTTCGCGTGCTCCACCTCGGTCGCAAGCTTCTCAGCGCGTGCCATTGCAGTAGGCGTCACAGCAATCTTCTTACCGGCCGCCGTCTTAAACTCGCTCACCATTGGTCCAACAGGAGAACGATAATCGTTCTCGTGCTCCACCTCGGTCGCAAGCTTCTCAGCGCGTGCCATTGCAGTAGGCGTCACAGCAATCATCTGGCCGGCCGCCGTCTTAAACTCGCTCACCATTGGTCCAACAGGAGAACGATAATCGTTCTCGTGCTCCACCTCGGTCGCAAGCTTCTCAGCGCGTGCCATTGCAGTCGGCGTCACAGCAATCTTCTTGCCGGCCGCCGTCTTAAACTCGCTCACCATTGGTCCAGAGTCGTTCGCGTGCTCCACCTCGGCCGCGAGCTTCTCAGCGCGTGCCATTGCAGTCGGCGTCACAGCAATCTTCTTGCCGGCCGCCGTCTGGAATCCAGTCATTTGAGCGGGCGGCACGTCGTCGGAGACCTGCTCCTCAGCGCGTGGAAGCGTACTGCGCGACTCGCCTGTCGACATCTTGTCGTTGCAAATCTTGCTGGTGCACACCTCTGTAGTGTCCGTCCCAAGACGAGAGGATAAGATCCTGGCGACACGCTCAACCTGTGGCTTTGTTACAACAGCGTCCATCTCTTCCTGCTGAGCACTCACACCAAACGAGAGACGTTGACGAAGTGGCCGCTCTTCGGGATCGTCATGAACACGTCTGTGGGATGTGTTGGAGCCACGAAATAGAGCAGGCGACACGTCGTCGGCCGGAGTGACAGCCACAGCGGTGTTTCTGGCCATGTCATGTCCAGGACTTGTCTTGGAGGTCGGTGTGTGTGGCGCAAGCGGACTGCGTTGCTGTTCTTCTCCGTCTGGCCCCATCGAGTTGTTGACACTTGCATCTGAGCGGCGGCGTACTGGAGTTTCCATGGACGGACTCCAATTGAACTGATCGACGATGCAACGCACGGAGGAAGCCGAGGGCGTTTCGTCACTCGCGGACGAGAGCCGAGGCCGCTTGCGTGATGGTGGCGACGAGCCCGGTGCCCGTGGTATAGACGACGAATCAGCAGCTACAGATGATGTAGTGTGACCTGCCATGGTGTTACGTAACGGCGACGTGATCGCACAGGGCGAAGCTGGTACGGGGGCGCTAGGAAGCAAGAGTGGCGACGCACCATTTGCAATGATTGGCGTTGTAGCATTGGCATCGGGCGAACTCGTATGTTGCGGTACCCAGGTGATTTGTGCACCACCAGGAGAGTGAGAAGATGCTGCCGACAAGGAAGGGGCAGCGAGGGCGGCAAATGCCGGAGAAAAAAGCGAAGGAGATTCGGGCGGTTGTTGCAGTACTGTTCGGTGTGGTGTTCGCGGTGTGGTCGTCTGGGGCACCTGTTCGTAATGTACAAGTCCATTTTCTTCTACAAAACGCGGCGTTAGCGAGACAATACCGACCGGTTGACGAGCTGTCAGATTTTCGTTTCCAACGCGATTTTTTTTTCATGTCAAAAGGTTGAGACAAAGAAATAAAGAGGGACCACGAAGGAGAGAGTGAGAGAGAGGCGCTACGCTCTGTTGTTACCGTTGGCGACAACGTCAGGAAAGAGAGGACGATCGGCAAAGCGAGACGTGGCGAGTGAAGAGAGAGGTTGTGTTCGCACACTGAGATCCGCATCAATTGCATCCCATGTCAAGTTGGCTACCCTCGAGGTACATGTCTCGTAGAATGGAAACAATTCCTCGGGTCTTGCCATTAGCGAAAAGAAAAGAAAAAATTTAATGTAAGTTATTGTTTTATTTTCTTTTGGTAATAAATGGGTTGTCTTCTTCTTCTTCTTCTTATTTCTTTTGGTAAAATGAATAAAGAGTCAAGTGTTAAAAGCATACAATTAGAACAGCACGACACACGTCAGTGAGGCGTCACACATATACGTCGCTTTTTTTTTTGTTTGCAAGCACTTTATATATCGCTATCAATTGTATAGTAAAAGAGAAAAGAAATTAGATTTTTTAGACTTCATAAATTATACTTCCGCCGTAAACTTCCAGTAATCCACTAATTAATTTTATTAATATTAATAGAGAATCGAGAGCCGAACTCCTAACGTTGACAGTTGTGAAGTTAATATTAAAATTAAGAGCATGCAAGCGAATATAAGCACGCGAGGAAAAGTTATTATGAGGTATTCTATGTCAACCCTTGTATACAACGATGAGAATATTATTACAAAACACACGACGGATGAGACAATCGCCAAATCTCGCGAGGTGCACTGACAAGACGCACGCCAACGCAACTGGCACACGCAGGACACATGAGTACGCGAAAGGCAAGCCCAAGCTCGTCGTGGAAATAGCACAAGGGAGTCTCAGGTAACTCCTCGGCAAAAAGTGCATCAGTGGCGATGCTAACGTCACTGTCACACACAGTACTGTCATATCGCACGCGAGCACATTCAAGCAACTGACGAATTGGTCGAGAAGGTCGAGGTGTGGTGGTCGTTGTTGCTGTCGTCGTTGAGGTTGCTGTTGCTTTCGTGATTGCCATCACCGTGCCACTGGTGTTGTCGTCAAAGTCCACGCAAATTGCCGCGAGTGCTACTTCGTCATCGTCATCGCCGTAGTTCCCCAGCATGTCCAAGTCGCTCTTCTGACTCTGACTTGTGCCTGGATCGGCCACAAGCTGTCGAAGAGTCTCCTCATCAATCTCGTCTTCCTCCACCTCCTTCGCTCGCGGCCTTTCCCCATCCTCTGCACAGTCCATTGGTATCTCATCGACGACCTGGTGCTCACACAACGGTTCAACGTCCAAATCCTCCTCCTCAAACTCGGGTTCAACTCGCAGCCGCTTGGGTACCCGTGCGGTCGCTGCCGGCCGCTCTGGAATGCCTGCTGAAGTGGTAGCTGCCAGTCTATGCGGCGGTAGCTCAAATTCAGGCTCGACCAGTGGTCGCTTGGTGGTGTTGGGAGCATGGGTAGATGAGGGTAATGCGGATGATGACGATAAAAGCAATGGTTTCAATGGTGCTGGTGGTAGTGGCGATGGGGCACGTGAAGTATTGGCGTCGATAAATTGACGTAGCGAGTCGGCTAGTGAATTCCAACGCGGATGCACTACAAGAGCTTCGCGCACCCATCGCGACAGACTTCGACGACTGCGCTCCTCGCTGAACCGATCATCCACCATGAGAATCGCGCCCCAGTCCTTGCGATGGCGAATACACCGTCCCAAAGCCTGATTCAACGCTCGAAAGGCCTAACAATAAACAAAAAAAAACAAAACAAAAACAAAAACAAACAAAAACAAAACAAAAACGAAAACAAAATAATAAAAACCAAAAAAAAAGCCCCACCCCAAAGTAGAAAGTACCTGAATCTCATACCACATGCTGCCAGTGAGAAGTCCTTTGGTGCGCGAATTGGCTTCGTTGTACTTGCGTTTGCACTCAACCTTGGGATCCTTGGTGTTTGGGAAAGGAATGCCCACGGTGAGGACAAGACGACAGCGAGCGTCTGCGAAATCGATGCCTTCGCTCAACTTGCCACGACACACGGCGAGCATAAGAGCTCCCTTATCGGCGGCTATTGTAGTGTAAAAGGTACGCATAACACCCTCGACGTCAGCCTTGGCAGCGTGTCCATGGGGCTCACTCAAGACGATCTTGTACTGACCAAGACGCGTCAGCAAGCCCGTTTGCTGCCAGCGTTGCACAAGCTTGTCGAGCAGGGAGTAGGAGGACAGAAAGCAGAGTACACCGTGAGGCACCACCTGAACACTTTCAAGCAAAATCAGGCCGATCTGGTCTTGGAAACGCAGCGTTTGCGTGTGCTTGAAGGTTGCCGTGATGGGCTGACCGTCGGGGGCGTGAGTGAGGCACGAGACGAGTGCTTGAGACGATTTGATGACATGGTTCGCCTCGAGACGCAAGCGAAACTCCGTCTCGAGTTCGCCCGAGAACGTGTCAAGCGGTGCTAGAGTGCCACTGGTGACAATGATTGAGCGAGCGGCGTCGCGCAGCGATCGAAATGCCGTTGCGGGACTCAAACTCCAAAAGCACAGCCGTGTGGAGAGTGTGGGCGTAGAAGCAACAGTGGCAGCAGTATTGACCTTGTAGCGGGACCGCCTTTGTCCTTGATGTGATTGTTGCTGTTGCTGTTGCTGCTGACGAGTTTCCTTGACGATAGCCACATGGTAGTCGTTGGCGCGTGCGCCATTGTCAATGAGAAGGAAGGCGCACACGCGAAAGAGTTCCTCGAGTGCCTGCAACGCACGACGGCCCATGTGAGGCATGTGAGCGTCGGCGGCCGTGCGCGACAGCTCTGCCAGCTGAGCTACATCTTGCGCACGTGCATCAACGGTGACCGGCGTCACGTAGCAACGTTCAAGCAACACGGCCGCCTCGACGCCCGTCCAATTGTCAATGGTCTTCTGGAACTGTACTTCTTGATGGGTGCCCTTGCCGCTGTTCACCAGCTCAATAAGAGCCTCAGCAATCCTCGTCAGTATCGCGTAGGCAGATGTAGTGGCCTGGTCGCTGCTGCAGTCGCCGGCGGGTGGCGCAAACTCGATGAGCTGGTCGCGAATGTGCTCGAGCGTGGACAGCTCGATTTCGAGCGAGGCGGCGTCGCGCGCGACGTCTTCAATATTGTGAGCCTCATCAAAAACAATGACGTGGTTAGATAGATCGATGGCCATCTGCTTGCGAATGGCCGGATCAATGAGGTAGTTGTACGGGCAAAAGACAATACCGGCGTCCTCGACCATGGCCTTGGCGGCGAAGTAGGGACACGCTCGTCGACGCTTGCCAATGACGACCAGGTCCTCAATGTCCCACACTGCCTTTGAACCACCCGGCTGAAACTCTTGAGCGTGGCGCAGCGTGTGTGCGTTGTGGAAGTGCGGGCATTGCTCGGGATTGTGGGCGCTCAGGAGGGAACGGCACTCGTCGTTCTTGTGTGACGAGCGCGACACACGGCGATGAATGCAGGTGTGATCGCGACTCGAAAGAATTGTCATGCTCTGATCGCGGTAAAAGGTGCGCCTTAGCTCAGCGACCACTTGTGTGATTTGTTTGTGTGTGCGCGTTGCATAGAATATTTTCGGAGGCTTTGCTGTCTTGCCGTTGTTTGTGTGTTGGTTGGGGGCACTCGTTGCCGTTGCGGCTGTTGTTGTTGTGGAAGTAACAGATGCTGTTTGACTTGATCTCGTGGCCGCTTGTGAGGTTCGCAGGTGGTGAGAATACGAACTGGACGACCTTTGAAAGTCATCATCATCATCGTCGTCGTCGTCACCACCAAAAACA
Source organism: Ministeria vibrans ATCC 50519 (assembly GCA_943704425.1). Classification (NCBI taxonomy): domain Eukaryota; class Filasterea; order Ministeriida; family Ministeriidae; genus Ministeria; species Ministeria vibrans. The sequence continues at coordinate 28,607 of CALSCP010000439.1, read as the reverse complement.
TCATCAGTGTCACGTTCGCGCTTCACTTGTGCTTTAGCCACTCCACGAGCCTTTCGACCCGAGTCGTGAGGTCGTCTGTCCCGTGAAGCGGCGCCCAAGTCCGTGGCATGTCGTTCGCGATTGCGCACAACATTCCCCTCCTCCATTTGCGCCATCACGAGCGCCTGGTGCTCCTCGACAAGTCGTTGTGCATACTGTGATCTCCAGGCAAGCGTTGAGCACAGCAACGCCATGCTTTTCCCGCTGCCTGTCGGACTTTCTATGAGGGCATTTTGGCTCTACAAAGCGAGTTTCCGACGCGCACGACAATGAAACAAGGAAAAAACCTCCATTAGCGCGGCAAGTTGCCTCTTGTGCTTCGTACCCTCTCCATCGCTTGCACGACCCTATTCATAATGGCCATTTGGGAGGTGTAGGGCTGGAAGGGAAAGCGAATTGGGGTTCCAGCCACACGAAACACCCGCTCCGGCGGCGCCTCCTCAGCGCGCTCCCGTCGTGTCGCCATGCAAAGATGTGCGAACACTGCCAACAACGTAAATATTTAAATAAAGGATAAAATAAAAATTTATCAAAATATTGAAAATTAATAGAGATTAGATAATCGAGAGCTGTACTCAATGTCAAAACAAGACAATATACAAAGCACAATAAAATATTGAAAAGTAATTAATAGACAAATAATAAGTCGAAATAACAAACAAACAAACAAACAACCATAAAATTTTTTGTTCAAAACATTGTAGTTGTATTTATTTACGCCAGGCACCACCGCCTTCACCCCGACCCGATTCGCGTGAGTCGTCGCGTCTTGGAGCAGACCGTTCAGATGGACGACGGAACCCATCTGAAGCGGGCGCGGTACGTGTCGGCTGACGCCAACCATCGGCGTCGGGCTGTCGTGCTGAGGTACGTTCACTTGGTCGTCGCCAACGGTCACCACCACCACCGCCGTCACCACCACCACCGACATCACGAGGAGGCCCACGAGAAGGAGGACCAGAACGGCGCCAACCGTCCTCGGAGGGTGCATCACGGTCGTTACGAGAGGGAGGATAGCGATCACGGTCGTCACGAGAGGGAGGATAGCGGTCACGGTCGTCACGAGAGGGAGGATAGCGGTCACGGTCGTCACGAGAGGGAGGATAGCGGTCACGGTCGTCACGAGAGGGAGGATAGCGGTCGCGAGAGTCACGGTCGTCACGCAATGGGGCACGGTCACGGTCGTCGACAGGACGAGTGCGAGGACGCCAGGCACCGCCACCACCGCCACCACCGCCACTGCCACCACTAGTATCGCTACGGGTGTCAAAGTCGCGGGGTGGACGTGACGAGGGCTCGGAACGCTTCCACGATGTCGACTCGGCACGCTCGAGACGTTCAGCGTCGAGGCGCTGACGCTCGCTACGTTCACGCGCCACAATGAGATCTTTTTGACGACGCTCTTCGCGTTCTGCCTCCTCAATGCGCTCCTGTTCGGCCTGTATCGCACGCTGCTCTGCTTCGCGCTTCTCGCGCTGCGCACGCTCGTTCTCACGAATCTTGCGCTGATCGGCAAGGAACTTCTCAAATTTGGCCATGCGTTTGCTGAGGGCCTCCTGGGCGCGCTCGTGTAGACGCTCCTTGAAGGCGGCATGATCGGCGGCAATGCGCTGCATTCGTTTCTTGAGCGACAAATCCGTGTCGTACTTGCGGCGATGCAGTTCGCGTTGCTGGCCAACATCAGCCTCCCACCACGCGCGATCCGACACCTGCTGGTCCTGCCACTGCTTCTCCAGCAGGGGGACCTCTTCTTCGCGACATGCGCGCTCAAAGTGGTCCATCTTGCGCTCGACGGCACGCTTGCGCGCTTCCAAATCGCGCTTCTCCTTGTCCAATTGCTCCACTTGTTTGGCAACAATAGCGTCAGGATCGAGTCCCTTGAGTTCGTTCTCGTCGATGCCATCGAGCGCCTTGGCACCCACTGCCGTTCGCTTGATTTGCGCAATCTTGTCCAGTGCTTGCTTATGCTTGAGGTCCTGAAGTTCTTGCTGGCGCTTCGCACGGGCACGCGCCGCGTCCTCCTGCTCCTTGGCGCGCGCACGCTCTTCGAGCTCCTTCTGACGCGCCAGGGCAGCGTCACGCTTGCGAGCCGTCTCGGCAGCGCGCAACTGAGTCGCAGCGTTGTTCTTGCGCTCGTCAATGATCTCAGCACGACCCGTAAGGCGACGGTGCTCAGTGTCGAGGTGCTTGTTCACTTGCATCATCACCGTGTGGCTACGATGCGCCTGCTCGGTTGCGAGCATGCCCGGCGCAATCATCTCCTGCACGGAGACGAGGCGGTGAAGCAACCCAGTGAGTTGAAGTCGCATCGAGACAGCAGGAAGGCTCTGAAGTTGCGGACCGGCCGGTGTGACACCCGATCCAATGAGTGTCTTGGAACGGAAACCAAGCGAGCGTGTGCGATGGCAGATGCGTGCGTTCACATTGCCACTCTTGATGGCGTGCACAATAAATTTCTCGGCCGTGTACTTATCCATGAACGACGCCAGCGACAAAAAGTAGTCGAGCGACACAGTGTCGTACACTTGTTCAAGCTATAAAAATAAAATAATTTTAGCTTTTGTTGTTGTTGTTCTTTGTTTTTTTTTAAAAAAAAAAAATGTCGCACCTGTTGGAGAATGCGCATAACAACAATCTGCTTGAGCGGCTCGGAGTACTTGCGGTAGTGGTCAGGGCGGGAGTCGAGGAACTCAAACACACTCTGCATCTTGTCGCTGAGGCCGTGCGGATGAAAGTCGACCTCGAGCCACTCGTAGAGATTGGCCAGCTCGGGCGCAACAGTCTCCAGAATGTGATGAACAGACTGCCAAACGGAAACAAACAAACAAAAAAAGGGTGTTGGAAGAACACAACAACAGAATTTTCACATCGAATACCATGTTTTGGATGAGGGTCTCGCGAGACGGCACGGCGTGCAGGTCGAGAAGACGCGCGAGCTGGAGCGAATCTTCAATTTGCGACTCGTCAAGCGAGAGGATGTCCTCGGCGGTGGTGCGGGGACGAGAGACTGGCACGGCAAGGGTGGACAGGAGCACCATGTTGGCGTGGTGCACAAGGTCTTGCTTGGGAACGCTCTGCTTGCGACCGCGCACAATAGAGAAGAGACGGTGCCACGAGGCGGCGTGGAAGAGGTGGTTGTTGCTCTTGAGGAATACCAGCTCCAGCTTGGCGTAGTATTGCTCGAGGACCTTGAGGGAGGGCGGGGCGCTCGAGAGCACCATAAGCGAATGGATATCTTGTACACTTTTGAAGGCTTCCTGCCATAGCTCCAGCTCAATGGCCGTGTCCAGTTGCTTCAGACGTGTGTCTACTTGCCATTGCAATGACTCGGCGTTGTTCAGGTCAATGGACGTTGCCTGGGAGGTGTACTTTTGGATGTTGTTCAAGTGCTATCAAAAGAGACAAAAAAAACATGACAGAAATCAATGAAAGGAATGATTACAAAAATAAATAACAATAATTATAATAATTATTACTATTATTTTGATATTATTTTGATATTATTATGATTCGTAATTCTGAATAGTTTGTGCGTTTTTTTTTAAAAAAATACCTGCCGGAGCATGTCGCAAAGACGACGGAATTCGGCCTTACGCTGGTACTTGATGCAAAACCCAAAGGCACGCAGAGCCATCGATTTGTACAGTTCCTCGAGCTTTGAGTTGTTCTTGAGAATGTCCAGCACAATGCGGTACGACTCCCAGAGAAACTTGAGCCAGGGAGTGAGCACTTCGCGATCGGTGCGGTCCTTGGTGTCCTGCGTGGTCACGCACGACAGCAACAACGACTCGGGTGTCGATGTCTCCTCAAGGTCATCCAAGTCCGTCAAGATCTCCGACAGCTGAAGAAAGAGAATCATCAGTGAAAGTGCACAAAGCAACATGCGACATGCGACACAACAACAACAGAAAGTGTGTGACAAAAACGCATCAGTTTATGGGTGATGACATGAAAATGTCTCGTACTCATAGCAGTTGGTATTTGCTCATTCAAGTTGATTCTGAAAACCATCACTTGCGATATCGCCACACACACACACACATCAAGAAAGAAAGGAACACGGCGTCATACAAAGTAAGAAACCAACCTTATGTTCCGACTTTTCGCGTGCATCGTGCGCGCCCTTCTCGCTCATGTCAATGAGGTAGACAATAACTTTCTCCAGGGACGCCACGTTTACTTGTTGACACACGTTTCTGTACTGGTGAAGTCCATCCTGCAATCACGAGTAAAATTTAATGTTGATGATGTTCATCAAAAAAAAAAAAGAAAAAGACAAGGCGTACCTTGGCGAGGCGTCCTTTCCTCAGCTCGACACACAGCTCAACAAAGCGCATCATCAGCTGCTCGAGGGCGACTTGCCAGGTTCGCACACGCTTGTGTGTGATCGTTTCATGAAGCGTTTCAAGCGCCACTTGCTTCTTGCCGACCGCGATGAATTCTGCATAGAGCGGTGAAAAAGAGGTGACAGGCGGACGGTGAGTGCGTGCATAGTGGCAGAGGGGCGGGGAAGGTCGTCGAGACGAAGGGAAGAGGCGAGAGAGGGGTGAAGAGAGAAACGTAATCGGAAAAAAAAAAAAAAAAAAAAAAAAACACCTCCACGTGCAGAGTTGGTCGTGTTTCAGGCGTTCCAGGGATCCGACGAAGGGTTTGAGTGGTCCACAAGTTAGATAACTATGTGTGTGTGCCACTGTGTCGGGCACAATGGGTCTTGGAGAGGGGTAAGGGAGCAGATGTAGAGGAAGGTAGAGCAGATGCAGCGGACAGCAAAAGGTTTACCGTCAGCGCGTTTCAGGGCATTGATGCCGCGCAGATCATGCCGCTGCTGCATGGTCAACTTGTCAGTGAATAGGTAAGATTGATTTAGTTTGGTTTGACTTTTTCATTCTTCAATCTCGATCGAGTTGGCCTCACTAACTCCCTTCCTTCGCCAAAACCCCGCAATGCGTAAAAGAAAGCAATCGTTGAACAGGAGGCATACAATCAGACAAGCACCGTCTTCTGTTTCTTCGCCAGATCATAATTTGCGACTTTTTTTTTTCTTCTTTTTTTTTTCTTTTTTTTTTTGGTACTTTTTTTTCTTCGCGCCAAAAGAGTTGACAAAGTCAAATCGCAAGAAGTATGTCCGACCAAGAAGGAGTTGTGCTACCCACGAGTGCTACAGAGACACCGGCTGTGCCCGCAGCTGCGCCTGAGGCGTCTTCTGCCACTGACAAGAGTCACTCTTCGTCAGAAGCTTCCGCTTCCGTCGCATCAACAGCGGCTGCCGTCGAGCCCGCAGCACCGACCACTGTCACAAGTGATGCTGTAGCCACCCCCGCTGCCGCAGAACCAGCAGCGACTGCTGCGGAAACTTCCGCAACAACGGTTCCACCAGTTTCATCAACGTCGTCGCCTCCGCCACCTGCCCCATCATCTGCGCCAGCGACCGCCCCTGCCCCTGCCCCTGCCCCTGCCGCTGCTGTTGCTGCATCTTCTCCGGGTGCCGCCACCGCGGCTCCCCCTGCCGCTGCCGCTGCTCCAGCACCAGCATCATCTCATCAACAATCGTCTCCGGTCGCTTCTCAACTGCCCCCTGCCGCTGCCGCAACAACCGGTCAGTCGCCGCAGCAAGCGCAACAGGCGAAAATGCAGCAGATGCAGCAGCTTCAGCAACAACAGCAAATGCAGCAGCAAATTCAGCAGCAGCAACAGCAGCAGCAGCAACAACAGCATCGCCATATGATGATGCAGCAGCAAATTCGCCAGCAGCAGGCTCAACAGCAGCAGCAGCAACAGCAGCAACAGGCGCAGGCGCAGGCACAGCAACAGAGACTCCACCAACAACATCAGATGCATGCAATGCAGCAGCAGCAACGACAGCAGCAGATGCTTCTTCAGCAACAGCATCAGCAACGTAGCCTGACCATGCCTGAGTTGCTGGCACAACAGCTGCGTCAAGAGGCCGAAGCTCGCACGCACTACTCGTGTGACGTGACCAAGTGCACCTACCCGCAAGGTAAATCGAGTCGACTCAGGGATATTGTAACTTTTTTTTTCTTCTTCTTCTTGATTTCCAGGCTATGGTCGTCAGCCGGTGTATGCGTGCATGACTTGCACTGAGGGAGAATCCACTCCGGCTGGGTTCTGCGAGGCGTGCTGTGTGTCGGTATGAAAGGACGAGCGAGCATCACATTTATGTTCAGCCCTCTTATTGCGCGCACTTTTTTTTTTTTTTTTTTTTTTTTCCCCTCCACAAAAAGTCATTTTGAAGAGACGAGAGAAGATGCACGATGGCGCTTGGGTTCTCATAGGCAACAAGAAGTGAAGCAGAAAGCAGGGAGGGATCGCGGGGGAGCAATAAAGCAGCGCATACCCTGGAAGAGGCGGACGAGCTGGAGCGTGCGCCGGTGCGTCGTCGACCGCCGTCGCGCCCGCCTTCCCCGCCACGCCCGCCGCCGCGTCCGGCGCTGTTGCTGCTGCTGCTGCTGCTGCTGCTGCTGGACGGCTCATGGCGTCGTGAGGAGCCAGACGACGACGATGGTGATCGCGCACCCGACACCGACGGTGTTTGCGCCGAGGGAGCCGCCAGGACGCCGTGCCGGGGCTCCGGCCCGCCCGACATGCCCGACGCCTTGCTCGCCGGCTTGGCCGCAGGCGGTTTCAATGCGCGAATGTCCGGCATGTCAATCAGATCAGGCATTTCATCATCCATGTCGAAAAAATAGTAGTTGAAATTTGAATAATGAATTATTTTAACTCTTCAAGTTCAGTCCTCGATGAATTCGAAATTTGCAAACTTTTTTTTGTTTGGGGGGGTGAGTGCTTGTTTAATATAAGAAGAGGAGTCAAAGAGTGCGATGGAAGAACTATAGAAGAAGAAGGAAGGAAAGAAAGGAAACGCACTAATTACAGAGGCTCCATTGTTTGCGCGACAAGCTTGAGAATGGCGTCGGGCTTTGCCTTCCAGTGCTCGGGCAGCTTTGCAATGGCATTCCACTTCTCACCGCGGTTGGGTTCGGACATGACACAACGTTGCTCAACTTCAGATTGTTGTTCGGGAGTGCCTACAGACACGGAAAGAGAGAGAGCGTGTGTCAGAAAAAACATGCAAGGCCGAACCCTAACCAGTACCATATTGCAGTTCAAAGCGATAGAGTGCCGCCCACGCATCACCCAATTGCGGATCAATCTTGAGAGCACGCGTAAACCAGTTTCGTGCTTGTGCCACTTTGCGCTCGCTCCACATCATTGCTGCAACAGCCATCAGCACATGCGCATTGTGCTCACAGCGCTTGACCGCATCAACACTATGGAGACAGAAGAAAGACGGACAAAAAAGGTTAAAAGAGAGAGAGAGAGAAAGGAAGGAGAAAGAAACAAAGTGATAGAGAGAGAAAGGAGGAAGAAAGAAACAAAGTGATAGAGAGAGAGAGAAAGGAGGGAGAAAGAAACAAAGTGATAGAGAGAGAGAAAGTTCGCATAACGAGATGAAGAGAGACAAGAGTCAGTCAGCAAAATGTGGAAAAAAGTTACCTCTTTGCCTTGCGCTTGACACGCGACTCTGTGGCAATCGCGTGGGCCCACAAGGGTCCGTCCTGCGGGCACTCCTGCATGGCCTTGGCCAGCATACCCTGTGCTGCGCCACTGTTGCCCGTCCGCTCTTCGATACGAACTGCTTCCAACCTAAAAAGTGAGCCACACACACAAGGTAAGACAGTCGTTTTACAAAAGAAAGGCGGAGAATAATGTCACTCTCATGACACTCAGAGACACACAGAATCACAAATGAGACACACACATAAACACACAACCCAATGAAATGACACACGCTTCACATTACATGATAGTACATACCATAAAGTGGGGTTATTGGGGTTTCTTGCACGCGCTTTCTCCAGTGTAGCTCTTGCTTTGGTGTGCAATGACTGAGACTCTTCTGCTCGCGATGCCAAAATCCAAAGAGGGATCGACTGTGGACATTTACGCAGTCCCTCGCTACAGAAAACAAAAACAATTTTGGGGTGAGTATGACAATGTGATGCAAAAGTCAAAAAAAAGAAGTGTGTGTGCGTGTGTATGAGTGTGTTGTGTGTGTGTGTGTGTGTGTGTGTGTGTGTTGTGTGTGTGTGTGTTGTGTGTGTGTGTGTGTGTGTGTTGTGTGTGTGTGTGTGCGTACCTCGAAGGTCATAATAGCCCATGGCAATCTGGTGACGCAGAAACCCACTGTCAGGGAACACAGCGAGCAATCTCTCATAGTGCTCCACTGCATCAACGTTCTAAAAGAGGCGAAGAGAAGCACGTACATCACCTGTTATTCTTTTCGGCTCCGAGCGTAATGGGATACCTTTTGAATGTCCAGGTAAGCGCGCGCTTGGAAGAAGCGCGACATCCAATGGTCAGCGAGCTGTAGAACAAAACAAGAAAAAAAAGAACAGTCATCAAGACTCCTTTTATTTTCTTTCTTACGTGCGGCGTCGCGTCTTCATCCTCGGCTGCCAGTAGTCGTGAGAGTTCAGACCAGGCGCTCCAGTTCCAAGGATACGCGTTGACAGACTGCGTGTGTGTGTATGTGTGTGTATGTACGTGTATGTGATGGTAGTGTGTATGCGGTTGTGATGTGTGCGTGATTGTGGTGTGTGTGTATGTGTAGTGAGGTATGTGGTATGTGGTATGTCGTGCGTGTGGTGTGTGTGGTGTGTGTGTGTGTGTGTGTGTGTGTTAGCGAGTCGAGAATCAATAGTATCGCATTTTACCAATGAGAAGATCTTGATCGCCTCGCGTTTGAGGTCACAGCCGCTCAGAACGAGTCCATAAAGATACAAGTCGAACCCATCGAGCTTTCCGCTGGCGTGCTCTTTGGCAAGTTCAGTTTTGAGCGGCAGCAAATGCTGATTGTGCGCGTCGCTGGTCGTTTCCTTCTCGGTGGGTGCTGTGCCCACCGAGAACGACGTGTTCTCCTCCTTGACCTTCTCGCCGTCAAGAAAAAGCGCGTAGCGATGCAAGAAAAGGGCCTTTCGTGAGCGAGAGCCGGCGAGCGCAAACGAACACCTAACGCGAAACATTTGAAAAAGAGGACGAGACATTTTGACGTTACCTCGAGAATTCTCTTGAATCAAAGTAGCAACGCGCCATCATGACACGGTCCTCTTCGTCGTCCCAGAACGGGTCCTCGGCGTCCGCTACGAGGTGCGAGCGGACCGTGAGAGAGCGTAAGTCGAAGATAGTCGTACCGTTCAGCTGAGCATTGCTCTCTCCACCCGCAGCGGCTTTCTCGGTGCTTTTCACAGGTACCGCAACTGCAAGCTAAGAGAATGGACTCAGTACGAGCATAGGAGCGACGGAACCCCGCCCACAGCGCACCTCAGACGCCCATTTCGCGGCGTTGACCAGTCCGCGCGCATAGCATGATCGTGCCGCAATGCGCAGCTCTCGTTTGATTTGCGGAGCGAGTGCCACAAGTGAGTCTTCTTCCTCCATTCTCTCAGCCAGCGCAAGGTTCAATAAAAAAATGGGATAGCGGATAGAGTTAGTTTACAAATTACAATTATTGGGTTATTTGGATTAGTCAGCGATTCAGCGGGCAACTGACAACTCTGTAGACTGTAGGACGTGTAAGTACTAAGTACTCCGTACTCCGTACGGAGTACGGAGTAGTAAGTACAACTCTCTGACGTCTGTATCTGACATTAAAAAACAACCAAATATTCAAAGTTATTCGGTCAGAAGTTTGAACTAAACCGTTCTTCCCCCTGAGGCCTGGTTTTTTCGTTCTTCCCCTATCATATATTTGACATCGCTAGCTCCGCGCATACTATTGAATAACTAATTATTAACTATTGTCTCGAATCCTTGCCTCTAACCTCTTCACTTGGCACATCGTATCGTGCAAGTTTGTAGTGGAATGAATGCCATAAGAGGGAGCTATGCCCCACGTCAATAACAAAATGTTGGAAGATGAGCTCGGACGCGCGCTTATCAAATATATAGGATCACTTCGCCACTTGACAGTTGAAACTTCTTCTCCCCATCAGTCCCTTACCCTGGCTTGCAATTGGGATCAAATCACATTCACATATTTTCTTTCATTATGATTGTACAATTAACACAGTCACCGACCGAGTGGCGATATTATTCGATCAGTTTCTGTCCAACGAATTGAAGTGTCACTACTGACTAAAAATTATTGTTTTTTATTGCCCAAAGAGTAAGAGTGTTGCTGACTTGCTGTGCTGCTGGAGTGTGCACGCGTGCGTTAGGGTGGTTGTGAGGATGTTATTATGAATCCCCCTTCCTCTTTTTAATGCTTCACATGCGCAATTGAAAATGGGAATTAGTGCGTGTTCCGTGCGTGCCACCGCCTGCCTTGCGCATGTAGGGGTACATGGGCAATCATTTGCCATGGTTGAAGTAACAGCGGGGTGATGAGTGGCAGGTGATCCTTCGGCGAAACCCTACCCCTTCCCCCCCTGTTTTTTTTTTTTTTTTTTTTTTCATAACAGTGTCACACTGGCCATAAGGTTGTGGAGCTTTTTTCGAAGCGTAACTTTCGATGCGATTGCGGCAACTCGAAGAAGGCAAGCGGGCGCTGTACGCTGTGTCCGCAAAAGGACAATGAGAACGTGGGCAACGTGTACAACCACAACTACTTCAACCGCTACTGCCGATGCCGCGGTACTTACAACCCCGACAGCGATGTCATGTACCAGTGCTTCATGTGTGAAGGTAGAGATTTTTCTTTATTCTTTATTGTTGTTGTTTGTTGTTGTTGAACTCACGTCCCTTGCTTCATCAGATTGGTTCCACGACCGTTGTTTGGGCCAGCCCATCCCCAATCCGCACCAGTGGGAAGATTTGCTGTGCCAGGAGTGCGTCTCGCGTCTGCCCATGCTCACTCGTTACCGTGGCATCGAGATCCAGTTCCGCTCCGGCGTTGCGCCCGAGTCGAATGCCCAGACGGGACCGGCGCCGCACCCCGTTCCAGGCTGTCGCCTGCCCCCACTGGCTCAGTGCTCCCCGCGCGACATGTACATGCCTGACGGGTGGCGCACGTCTGTTCTGTGCCGTTGCACATCGTGTGTGCACTTGCTACGCGCCGCCAAGATGGAGTACTTTTTTGTGGCCGACAAGGAGATTGACATGGGCACGCCCGCCGAGCCTGCCGTTTCGCAGTACGATCTCGGCATGCAGGCGGCCGCTCAGTTGCCCGCGCATCAAGGTATGGAAGAAAGAGAAAAAGTGATAGGCAGTACTGTCCCGTGAGCCACTCAGTGCTTTCT
>CALSCP010000437.1:16464-37358 GCA_943704425.1 Ministeria vibrans ATCC 50519 | reverse complement strand
CTCTATCCTCATAATCTAACACACAGTCACGAAGCACACCAGCCGCCCTACAGCCGACCCGCCCCGCCTGTGTACCACGGGAGCGCCCCGCAGCCACCTGGACTTGCCGCCGCCGACCACCGATCCGATTGCCTCAACCACGACTTCGACTTTACACTCCTTGCCGACAGACACCTTCATGGTGTCAGAGCCCTAAGCCTCCTCTGGGGGTATGGCGTACCATTGCGATTGCCTCACTGGATAGCGTCGACACAGCACTATGACCTGCCACTGTTCTCCCATGTTACCTCTAGAGTTTCGGTCGAGTTTGCAAGGCGGTCTGGCTGTGTCTTCGCGTGGTGACTGTATCATTAATAAATGGGTTGTATTCTTCTTCTTCTATTAATTACTATAATAAATGGGTTGTATTCTTCTTCTTCTATTAATTACTATTTAGACGAAAGACGAACGAAAGACTTCAGTCACATCGCTTTTCCTCATCCCCTGTTCTTTGTTGAGACTCGTCGCATTCTCCATGGCGTCCAACTCGGGCACAAGCGGTGCAGCAGTCACTAAGGCAAGAATGAAAATGGAAACCCCTTTTCCCCTCTGACTGACTCTCTCGCGCCACATTGGCGCCCCCTCGTCCATCCAGGCAATCTGGTGCCACCTACAGCTGGCGTTGCCCAATAGAGTAAGCCCATTCGGTCGCAACTGTCGCATCAGTGTCAAAAAAAAAGATGTGCTTTTTGTCTTTTGTGTTCTCCTTTCCTTCTCCCTCACTGCGTGGGCTGGGTGGCCGTGCCCGCTGCTGTGTTGCACCCTATCCCTGGCCTTCGTCGCGTTTGGCATTGCGTTTGTCGTTCTTTTTTCAAACTTGGATTCAAAATGGAAAAAAAACCTTCAAAAAACCTCTCTTGAATAGGCACCCAAGCCACCGGCGCGTGTCTACATCCAACTCACAGGCGAGAAATTGATTGCCAAGAAGGTAGCAGGGGCAGAGTCGCCGAGGGGAAGAGAGGAGAGGCGTTTTTGTACATTTTGTGACTGTGTTTGGCACTGACAGGCCAAGGCAACAGCAGCCACGCAGGACAGCGTCGATGTTGAAGAAGTGACCGTGAGCGTCACCAAGAGCGGCACCGGCCTGGATTTCAGCATTAAGGTAAGAGAGCAGAGAACTTTCAAGTGACTCTCAATCAAGCGAGAGTCATTCTTCCTTATGCTCCCGTCACTCCACATCACTCACTATTCATTATCGTACTCAGGGCGGACGTGAACACAACTTGCCTGTTCTGATTTCGCGTGTGTTTGCAAACGGCGCGGCTGACCGAACCGGGCAGGTGCACGCTGGAGACATTGTAAGTGCCGATAGTGCGCTTGTACAAACTATTGATTGGTGTTCTTCTTTCAATCTGCAGATTCTTGCTGTCAACGAGCACAATCTCGTGGACGCTTCGCACGACGAAGCAGTCGCTGCGCTAAAGAGTGTTGGGCAAGCGGCCGTGTTGAAATTGCGTCACTTCAAGCGTTCCAGTGCGAAAAATGATGGAGATGTTGTGATTTTGATTGATAGATTGTTGATTTTATTTTATTTTATTTTATTTTTGCAGTGCCAGGCACAACAAGTGGAAGTGACCAGACAGTTGTAGGCAGCATTGGAGTAGCTGCATCGGAGCTCGATCGCTCGACCAAAAGCCTTAACAAATCAGATTCTCTTACTCTGGTGAGAACAAAATTTACCCTTAGCCCTAGCCCTCATCATCGTCCCTCTTTTCGTAGCCTGATGGTGCGTCTCTTGAGGATGTTGTGCGTATTTCTCTGCATCGCATCAGTGTTTCCCAGTTTACCACAGCAGACGGAGACAAGTGCAGCAATCTTAGTGTGTTTCTCAGAGCAAGCGACGGCGGCTCATTTGGGTAAATGGAGTAGATAGAGAGTCAAGTTGGAATGCTCAATATTAATCTGTGAGTCTTGCAACGCAGTGCCGCATTGCACTTCAACACGACAGAAGAGGCGTATGAGTGGTACCAGGCCATTTACACCGCAGCAGAGCGTCTCTCCAACCTCTTTGTGAAAACAGTGCGTCAAAATCACAACACAATTTTCATATCGATCTCATTGTCACTTGCACAATCACATCCATGTAGCTTGTGAAGAGCAATGCGCCTGCACCATTCACAGGAAAGGCAGTGAAGTGTGGGTGGCTGTCGCAGCAAATCACGGGCGGGAAATGGCGGTGGGTGTATGTGGTGCTGACGGACTATGACCTCAATGTGTTCTCAGGAGTCGCACCGGTACGATTATAGAGAGAGAGGAACAAAATGAGAAAGAGTGTGTGTGTGTGTGTGTGTGTGTGTGTGTGTGTGAGAGAGAGAGAGAGAGAGCATGGGCACTCACACTTGTACTCACATACGACACTCACGCACACTCAGGGCAAATCGGAAGAACTGCAAGATAGCCAACTGTGCTTGGCGCTAAGTGACACACGACTGCGCACAATGGAGGGACAGCACCAGTACGACCGGCGCAATGGCTGTTTCGCGCTCATCTCCGCAAAGGGCCAACTTTATTACTTTAGTGCTGGTATACAGATTGCAAAAATATCTTTGCGTGTGTTGTGTTTGGTGTGTATGATTGTTTTGTATAAATATTATGATTCCTGAAGGTATATTGTGTGTACTGCATTAATAGTGTGTTTGTGTGATACAGAGACTGTGACGCATTGTGATGACTGGTGTGACGCAATTGAGATTGCACTGACGACGGGAATGGGAAAGGTCGACTCACTCAAATTTGACGCATTGTAAGATAACCCTCACCTTGATGACAAGTGTAAAATAACATATGTACTAACCCTAACCCTAATGTATCATTCGTGAACTCCTCTCGCCCCCTTCCACTCCAGTGTCAATGGCCGTCCCGTTGTCTTTGAAGTCTGTCATGACTCTGGTTTGCGCACTACTGACAAAGATGGAGTGGTACCCTCGTCAACACACGCTCTGTTTTCTCCCTCATTCCCTTCTTTCTCCCTCTCTCTATCACTTTGTTTCTTTCTCCCTCCTCTCTCTCTCTCTCTCTCTCTCTCTCTCTCTCTCTCTCTCTCTCTCTCTCTCTCTCTCTCTCGGTTTTGTTTTTGTGCGATAGGTTCTTTGGGAATCGAAATTTGGAGACATTCTAAGTTCCAATCACGAATCTACCGCACTTCATCTCAATCTGAAGGTGAATAGAACAAGAATATACTCGTAGTGTCTCTTTACTCACTCGCTCTCTGTCGCTCTATCATACGCTTGCTCTTATTCGTTGTTTCTCTGTGACTCATTGTCTCTTTGTCAATGTCTCACTGAGACTCATATCTCACTGTCTCACTGTGACTCACTCACTTACTCTCTACCTTTAGCATTTGGGTGGGATTACTCTGGATATGTACGACCCTCGTAGTGCTGCTCAGTCCCTCCTCAATGTCCTTTACTCTCTCGCCAATGCTGCATAAGAGCACCTTTTCTCTCTTTCTTTCGTTTTTGTTTGGTCTTGTCGGCTCTCGATCACTTGTCTCTCTCACTCTCTTTTTGATTAATTCAATAAACTTTAGTCTTTCCGTTTATCAATAAGAGGACATCTATAAGAAAAGAAGAGGGGTTACAATCTTATTCCGCAAGGCATTTTCTGTTTTCTTTCGATATGTTGGTGGATGCGTACGGGAGAATAGGGTGTAAAGGAAGAGGAGAGAACAGTCGACTGGAGACGCTCTGTCTGTTGCTCGAGCTGGGAGAGAAGGAGGTCATTGGTGCGACGAAGAGACTCTAAATTGGTTGGATCGACTGTGGATACGTCGGGCTGACGATGGTGGTGGTGGTGGTGGGGGAGACGGTGGGCGCGGTGCGGAGTGGCAAAGGAGGGCGCTCGTTGACGGTCGATAGTAGTGTCGTGCGGTCGTTGCTTGTCCCTCTGGGATGCGCGCTCCAGAGCTTCTACTGAAGATTCTAAACGGTGGAGACGCGCAAGCCATTGGTCTTGGGCATGCAAGCGCTCGTCGTGCAGCGAGGCAATCTCGTCACGAAGCGAACGCAACAGTCGCTCGTCGGGACGCCGCAAGGGACTGTCTCTGGCGGATTGGTCCACTAGATACGCATGAGAATAGGTTTGGGATCGGGGGGCACCCAGCGACGAGGCAGGGTCCGGCGCAGGCTTGCTGTATGTTGCCGAGAGGGAACTGTTGGTCGGCATTGGTGAGTGTTTGAAAGACTGCGGCATCCGCTTTGGCGCTTGCGGTCGTCGTGCGGGGCTGAGCCAGCTTGGAATGAGCTCGGGAACGCGGTGTGTGACAGGGGAGCGTGCCGGCGAGGGCGCATGCGACGATGCGCGCGAGATCAGCAGACGTGCGGGTTGCGACGGCGATTCAAATGCGTCAAAGTTCAAGCGACGACCACGGCCGTCGTCGGGCATGTCGGCCGCATCGGCGTCGCTGTACTCCTCCTCGGCATCGTCGTCGTCCGTGCTGGGCTCCGAGAAGGCCGGAGGTGCCCGGTATGCTCGGGGAGTGCCAACGGCAGTCGACAGTGGCCGATGCTCCTCGTCGGACTCGCTCAGGGAAAGCGATGACAGTCGAGAGGCCATCTCCGATTGTATGCTTGAAGACAGTTCACAGTCAGGTGACGTTACGGGATGAGGTGCAAGCGAGCGTGTGTATCAACAAAAAATGAAAGAAAATAAATTAAGAAGAGCTGTAAGAAATAATTAATAATGATCTGAATGGATGAAAAAGAACAAGAATGGGCTTGTACAACGTTCGTTGTTTCTGGTTTCACATCCCTAAATTACCTTTACATTTGCGCAAGACCCAGCAGCTTACTTTTTATTTTTGAGGGGGGTAATTACATTTTGCGCATTTTGCGCTCAGCCATATTTGATATTGATAAACAAAGACAAAACATAAAGAAAAAACAAAAGAATGCGCTTAATCGCCGATAAAACTCCACCGGTGTAGTTCACTAATTTATAAGATAAATTTTCTTCGCCACACCCCCTTTCGCGTTTTGCTTCCTTGACTGCGATTCTCCCAAACAAACAGTGTTTTTTTTTTGAAATTATTATTGTTGTTTGATTGTTCATAATGTCAGTATTTGAATTGCATTGCATGTGTTTTTGAGACAGACAAAAGAATGGCAAACCAATGTGGATTGGAATGACGAATGAGTATGATGCTGTATTTAATGACCTTTTCTTGGAGTGGTTTATGTATGAGAGAGATCCGAAAAACAAATTAGTACGTTGATTGTTTATAATATTATATTAATTCAGAGTACAGAAAATAATAAGGTGCGTTAGACATTGTTTGAGCTTTGAGGGAGATCTGATGGAGAGATGTTGATAGCGGAAAAGCGAGTGGCAATGGAAGCACGAGACTGCATTTCCTGAAGAGTGCGGGCTTCGGTGTCCATGACAAAGGCCTCGCTGGTGGGAGGGGGTGGGGCGTCAACCTTGTACAGGTCCAGCTGAAAAGAAAAGTGGGTGAGAATTGGCTCATGTGTGTGTGTGTGTGCAATTGTGGGTACATCTGAGATTGCCGCATGAGCAATTTCGTGTCGTTTGGAGTGTCGCGGAGAGCGCTCAAGATCAACCATTGGAATCTCAGAAGCAGGAACAGCCTAGACGAGTATGGTGTAGTAACAAAAAAAATTGTTAGTCATAAGACTATTATAATGACAAAGCAATGGCTTACGCTGGAGTCACGAGATTTTCTAGACTGAGTGCGGAAGGGATTGACGGGGGGAGCAAGAGACTCCATTGCAGAGCGGGACGTGACATACTCATCGACCGGGTCGGTGGTGAGCAGAGGGCCATCAAGGATCTCACCACGCTTGGACACGCGAGCCTTGGCCGCCGCCGGATTCGCCAGCATGTCCATCTTGTGCACTGTGCCCCGTTTGTTGTAGTCCGGTGAGTGTGACATGGTAGCTCCACTTGTACCGCTTCCTCCCACTTTCTTGCGCTTCTCGCGCTCCCGTCGCTTCTTGCGCTTTGCTTCAGGAGAGAAAGGGTAGGCTCCTTCGACCTGTGTGTCGTCCAGATCGTCAATCCCATCAGAGTGCGCCGAGTTGTCCGAATCTTCGTCGCTCGAGTCACTACAAAAAGCGAGTGTCAATCTGATGAGAAGGGCGAGTAATGCACACATACACACATACGCACTCACACGCTCTCGCTGCGTGTATGTATGTGAGTGATCAAGTACACAAAACATAAGTACACACAGTACATCTTGTATCACTCAGAAAACGCACAACATATGCGTGTGCGTGTGTGCGTACCCTTCATCGGGCATCATTGACATGACCGTTGCCATGGTTGCCATTTCCGAGGTTACAGTGTCGTCTACGTCCAACACTGCCTCAGTCTCATGGTGTCCTAATATTGACGCTATAAGAAAACATTAGTATGAGTAACGATTATTAATTTCTGTTATCTCTTTACTAGTCTTCGTGGAATCTGCTGAAGCAACACTTTTACCATATTTCTTTGACGCCTAAAACACAAACACAGTTAATCCACTCATTCTTACTATCACACTTTCACACGCTCTCTTTTTTGTGTCATACTCGTCTAAAATCAGGAGAAAGTGCTGATTCAGCAGCTGTGCCCGTGCTCGAGAATGTGCCAGAGGGAACAGTCGAAGCAGTTGTGACTGATGCTAAGAAAACAAGAAATTTAATAATCATAATAATTTGTTTCGTGTAATACCTTTTCCGCCCTTTGAACTTGATGGCTCTGTGGTAACTTTGGTGGGTTTGGATACGCCCAGTTTGGCATTGTTAAATCGTTTGTTCCATTCCGTTTTGACTCGAGGTCTGCAAAGAAAATGTTAACAGAGATAGATAGATAGATAGAGAGAGATAGATAGATAGAGAGAAAGAGAGAGAGAGAGAGAGAGAGAGAGAGAGAGAGAGAGAGAGAGAGAGAGAGAGAGAGAGAGAGAGAGAGAGAGAGAGAGAAACAAAGTGATAGAGAGAGAGAGAGAGAGAGAGAGAGAAACAAAGTGATAGAGAGAGAGACAGAGTGAGTGAGTGAGGAAGAAGGAAGGTGATAAATAAAAAAGGTCAAGAGTGGGTTCATACAGGGCACCAGGCACCACCACCCTCCCCCCCCCCTCCCTACAAGCGTATGGCATGCGTGAAAATACGCTTCCAGTGTGCTACCTTTGCTAAATCCAGTTCTGACGCAAACCCAACGCCGTACAGAACTCCCGTCGCAGGGTCCTCCCACTGCCCAAACTTCTGTGACGACTTGGCGAAGGCAACCTCTTCATCTAGCAGGCAGTCGACGACACCCTAAGAGCAGAGGAAGGCGATGGGAAACCGCTCGTTTCGTGAGGGTTTGCCCTTTTTTTTTTTTTCAAAAACGAGCTGGTGAAAAACGTACTGTGCTGCCGCTAGTGGCGACGATGCGTGCTGTAAAGGCTGTTCTGTCATGTACAAACGAGATAGGGACGGCCGCGGCGGCCACCGGAGTCCACGATGCGCCTGAACCGGGTTCGATGCGAAAGACGTGAGCCTAAAGAGCAAGGAAGGGCGGTTGAGAGGGAAGCCATTGGCGGAGGCAGGGAGCGATCGCACCTGGGTGGTGAAGGCTACTTCTGACATGCGATAGGGAAGAGAGAGAAAGGAGTGATCAGTGAAATGAAACGAGTTACGACTTAGAAAAACTTTTCATGTCAAAACAAAACTATATACAAAACAAAGCGAGTTACGACTAGTTCAATAGACGTATTTTCTATTTTCTTATTGGTAACTGTATCATTAATAAATGGGTTGTCTTCTTCTTCTTCTTCTATTTTCTTATTGATTCCCTCAAAACAAAACCAACTCTTTAATCACCACTGAGACTGCGCATAATCTTTGAGAAACACACCGGCAGCAAAGGCATGCTCACTCTCGCCCATGAACACCGGGTCGAGCACACGTGCCGCTCCGTCCACGTCGTCAATGGGCGGCTCAAAATCCGCCATGGTCTCCCGCATGGTCGCACCGTGCTCCTGCGTCACCCAGCCTGTGTCCACCGCCGTCATGAAAATGTGCTCACGCGCATAGTCCTCGCCGCTCGATCGAGTAAACGCCTACAAACCCAAGTATATACGTATCTTAATGTAAGAATTGTTGCACGTGAGAGTACGGCCAGTAGTTCTGTTATACGTTGAGAGCGGCCTTTGGTCCGTTGGTGTGTGCATGAGCCGCGGACTTGAAAAACCGCGCAAATTTGCCCTCCATTGACGACACATTCACCACATAGGCGCGCTGCGGGGACTGCAGACGCGCCGTGGCCGCAAGGAGAGGACGCAGGAGCTGCGTCAGGAACACTGGTGCAATGTAGTTGACAGTGGCTGTCTCAGCCATCTCATTTACATGCACCTGACTTAGTGGATGGTCCCAAGACACAGTGGGGCGTGTGTCCACCTGCTGACCATCGCCGTCCACCTCACCCTCTGGGAAATAGACTGATTGCGATGCGTCGAGATCCGATGGAACAGTCGCAATCTATATAGAAGAAGAAAGGGTTAGAGAGTTGGGAAGGGGGTTGATTGGCATGTTTCTTTTTCTCTTTTTCTGACTTGTGAGCAGAGGGCGGGAGAAAGAAATTGCGGATATCGATGCGCGGCAGAAACAGTGGCGTCATTATCCGGAACGGTACTGTCGTGATGGTCCGAGTTGAAACGTGCCGTAGGATGATCATGAGAGTGTTCTGTCACTGTTGACGACGTTGGAAGTGAACGGTGATGAGTGGCTGAGAAGAGGAGTGTGTGAGTGAGTTGTTTGGCCAGTGGCTTGCGCTCAGTGTCCAGTAGGTGGGCATAAAATTGAGGTGGGCGGTGAATGGTTTGCGCTGCGTTGTGAATCACGATATCCAGACGAGAGAATCGCGCCAGAATCGTTTCGGCCAGAGAGTGGATCTAAAGTTTGCGCGTCAATTATTAATACAATTTAAATTGATAAATAATGGAAATTTGTTTTTGACCCAATCAATGACGAGAAGAAAGTTTTACTATCAATTTTTTTTTTACCTGAGAGCGAACACGAAAATCCGCGCCAAAAATGTGAAGTCGGTGTGAAAAGGACGCAAAATCGGGTTCGCGCGAGTAGCGCAAAGCAGCGTCGTGGGGGAAGCGAGTTGTGACAATGACTGCATGTTCGAGTTAGCATTTATAATTCTCAATAGCTCAATTTCATACCGGTTGCTTCGGCGCGAAGAAGTTTGAGGGCAATTTGAAAGCCGATTTTCAGGCGCGCGCCCGTAACCAAGGCAACCTTGGAGGGAAGTGGAAATGACTGGGTGCGCTTCATCATGTTAAGTGAGGCACACGGTGGACATAGCTGGTCATAGAAAGGGTGTAGGAGGCGATAGGATTGCTTGCAAACATAACATTTTGACGCGCGGTTGAGCTCTTTTTTCGGCGGGTCATTTGTTGTTGTATTTGTTGCGGCGGCGAGTTCAGGCGCGCCATAAGGACGAGCACGGCGTACTCGGATGCCACACTTCTTCTTGAGAGACTTGTCTTGGGTGGTCATAGCGGAGCGCGAAAAGCCGGTGCGATCGGGCTGGACAAGTTTTTTCAAGGCAGCGCGTAAACGCTGCTCCTGCTCGGGCGAGAGGCGATGAAACGGCGACGCCGGCGCTGTTGAAAGTGGAGAGCCAGTATTCTTGCTGTCAGCATGAGATTTGTTGTTGGGCGGAGCAAGCTGCTCCAGTGTTGCCAAGGTGTCGTCAAACTATAGTATGATGCAATTAGTATATTGATAGTGTTGATGATGAAATATTGCTGCACAATATTACCTTTGAAGACATTTCGTGCTATTGTGGATTTGGTGGCAATGTGGGAGAGTGAGATGGGTTTGATGGAGACGTTGTGTTGTGCGGCAGATCGGCCATGTAACTATTTATATTCAGTTTGGTCGATCAACTGTCGAGTTTCTTTTGAAGAGATGTATATTCAATCGGTGTGCTTAGGGGTTGTCCAAACACGACAAGAACCTAAGAAGTATCTTATGACTTATGAAGAGCCCAATGAAGACTCGTAGAGAACAGACAGAAAAATAAAAATAAAAAACGAAAATAATTTTTTCTCGATTCTCCATTACTTATTCAGTTCTCGATTCACTATTTATTTTCCTAATTATTTTTCTTATTTATTCTAAACGAAAGCCCCACCGCACATTTCACTGATAATAGAAACCATTGAAATATTAAATAATTATAAATATTACTTACAATGATGGTTGACAGTCCTGAACGATACAAAAAATTATACTGTTCATGACTTCAATTTCGATATTATTAAAACGCTTTTCATTATTAATATGTTTACATTTGAGTTGTTCTCACAAATACGCGGCGTGGCAAACTCAGTGGCAACGCAAGGTTTCGATCGCGATCCACCAACATACAGACACGCACATCAACTAACCCCACACCTGTCAAAAAAATAAGTGAAACATCATATCAGGTTTGTGTGTCCATTTTCCTCTTTGCTTCTCTAACCGGCTTGTGGAACTTGCGTGAGAAACACGGAAGAGCGCACTCGCACGGCACCTGACTCATGTGTAAATTCGGTTGCACGGGGATAGTGCAGTGCGTGGGAGCCATTGGCGTAGGTGACGCGCAGCACAATGTGGTGCGTACGGTCGGTGGGTAGCGCGAGCACACGCGCGTCTGCGTCAATTGAGATGGGCAGTCCCGCACAGTGCACGAGTGGATCGCTCTGGGAAGTGACGGGTGCAACGGCAAAGTCAACGACACGAATCATTGGAACAGTGGCTGTAGTGGTGGACAGGGTACGCCAGTGGTCGAGTGGAGGAGACCAGTGCTGCAGAAGTAAGTCGCGAATGAGAACTGATTTGCTATCCCCCTGCTGCTGATGTTGTGATTGCCGTTGTAGCTGATCTGCGTCCTCTTCTTCGCTCTTGATTTGCGTCTGACTACTTTGAACAAGCCAGTCGGGCCACATGGGATCAGGCTCACTTCCTCCGACGGCCATTTGTAGCTCACGCACAGTGTACATCGGCATGGGGACACATCGCGCGCGACTCACCGCCGCCACGGCAGTCCACTCCATCAGTAACAGCACACGCGCAGTCGCGTCGCTCACAGCGGGAAAGTAGTTTCGCACGCGTTGCACACACGCCAATGCACGCTGCACTCCAACCACCATGCCTTCTGCAGCCGCACCGCCCGCGCCACTCGCATCCACCCGAGTTACCTGAGACACGGACACACTCAGTGCGGAGGTTGCCTCAAAGGCCAACGCGTAGAACTCGGTCGTGGTCCACAGCACCGGATGAGCTGCGCCTACTGCACGCACATCGGCAATGACACGCGACCACAGTCGCTGATTCATTAGCGGACGGTGTTTGTTATTGTTGTGGTTTCCCTTGAGAGCCAATGCAGCAATGCTCTGGGTGAGCACTGCGCGCGAGGCGCTCAGGGAAGAATCGTTCGCTAATGTATCCTCGGCGGGAGTCGTACACGGCTGTTCGGGCCAGGCAGGGAAAGCACTGGGAAACTCAGCGCAGAGAAAGCGACGCTGGCGGTGCACAAAGGGTGGGACGAGTGCGCGTGTGATGCTGCACTTGGCAGCCGCACAACAGATGAAGGCCAAGCGGCACAGATAGAAGCGGTCCTCGACGTCCACTTCTTGGGTGAGAAATCGCCCGTCGACACCCAGCACGCGCGTCACCAGCGACTGCGTAATAAACGGGTGGTGCGCGCCCAGTTGAGCGCACGCGTGGAGCACGCCAAGAAAGTCTGATGGGTTGCGCTCGAGACAGCTCAGCAGCGCAAGCAACGATGAGTACACACAGCCCGCATTGGCAAGCGACACCACTGAAAGCAGCGCAAACAGCTGCGCTCGCATTTCACTGCTTTGGTCCTCGAGTGAGGCAAGCACGGGCGCCACCAGCTCGGACCCGACCACCGCAAGATGGGCCATGCGCGTGAGACAGCGCACCGCACACACTCGCACTTCCTCCACATCGTCATTAAATGCGTCGGTGAGATGTTCCAGGGCTGTGCCCGCCAGCACTCGCGAGCGAGTCGCAAGTGTTTGAATGGCATTGAGTGCGGCCGTGCGTACGACAGAGAATTCGTCTTCGAGGGCGTGCACAAACGCCCCCATTTGAAAGTCTGTCATGGCCGAGGCAGCAGAGGCCGAGTGCACTGCGGCTGCCTCGGCATCACGGGTGCTGAGAGGTGTAGAAGACATGGCGTGCAGCGGTGCACCAGGACGACGTTTGGTGAAGGCACACAGCACCACTGCTTCGTCCGCGGTGAGCGCCACCTTGCCCAGTTGCGTGAGTGCATGTACTCGTACATCGACACTCAGGTCAAGCGCTGCCCCTGAGAGAACAAAGAAAGCGCCATTGGCCAGAGCCGAGTCGTTGACGGCAAGCGAACCAATGAGGGCGACAGCGCCCGAGCGGACGGGCGCCGCAACATCCACAACACATCGTTCGAGGGCACCAAAAAGACGCGGCGCGCGAATGAGCGAAGCACACGACTCGTGCACGGCAAGAAGCGACTCAACGGCACAAGCACGCACGCGAGGATCGCCGTCGTCCGTGGCGCACACTGTCAGCAGGGCAACCGTGGCATTCTCATCGTCATCATCATTGGTGGTGTCCATGGCGGAGCTGGACTGTGCGGTGGTGACTCGCGTGAGAGCCCGAAGTGCTTCAATGCGCACGAGCGCACTCGAGTCGGTGGCGCGGCGTCGCGCAACGACAGCCACACTAGAGTTATTGGGCAGCAGTGAAAGTTGTCGGAGCGCAGCGGCGCGTACATTGTCGGCGGTGTCGCACACACATGAATGCAACGCGACACGTACAGCCAGGTCGTGTGCCTCGCCCAGACGCCCCAAATGGTACACGGCCGCCGCACGTACCTGTGATTGCGGATCAAGGGTTGCCGCCGTGATCAGTTGCGCAAGACTCGCCACGTGTACGTTGCTGATGAGTGCAAGGCGGCTCGACGCGTCACCCACACTGCACCATTGCCGCTCGAGTTTGCGTCGTTCGCGTTTGCGTTCGCTTTCGGGCGCCGCCTCTTCGCCGTCGTCGTCGTCGCCAGCCACAGCCAACACCGTACTGCTGCTACCCGATGCGGCACCCGTGCTGGCACTCGCGCGCTTGGAGGTCGGGCGCCGACGCGGTTTTCTCGGTTGATACAACTCGGACGAATCAGCCGCGCTTGCTGCTGTAGCGCACTCTGCTGAGCTCGTCGCTGCCTGTGCAGCATCCTGAGGCAGGTTGGACGGGTTCTCGGCGACGGCAGTGTCGCCATCCACACTGACAGGATCCACATACTCTTCGTCGTAGTCGTAGTCGTCCTCGTCGAATCGTCGCTTCGTTCCGCGTCCGTGTCCCGCCCGAACGTCTTCGCCCGCAGCCGAAAAGGCGAGAGCCACACCGGCAGCGGCTCGTCGAGTGGGGCGTGCCGTGCGAGTGGCAATTGCTGGCTCTGTGGCCCGTGAGGACGGCGCCGATTCCGAGTCCATCGAAAATAATACTGGTTTTACTCAGATCTACCTTTAAGTTTTAACAAGTAAAGTCCCCCCCCCCACAAAAAAAAAAAAAAAAGCTATAGACTATAGGGCACGTTTTCAACGCCAACATGAACATAGACGCGCGTGTTGTCTGCACTGATCATCCAAATGCAAATTTCAAGTAATTTCAAAGTTTTTCTGTGATGGTCATCCCAAGCCTTGATCAAGTGCTGATCACGGCGGAACGGGCTGCCAAGGAGAGTGTTGATGTGTGGGTACCCGAAGAGGGAGTGATCAAGGCCGCTGAATGGGTATAGACTGAATATGAAATCAGAGAAACACACAACTCACCTCACAAAAGGTGTACGAGAGGTTCTCGCAACGTGCGGCGCCAGAGCGGCCGGGAGCGTCATGGCATGGAAACGTATTGCATCCACAGTTGATCGAGGGCGATGCGGAGTCCACGCGACGAGCGCTGGCCTGGTACGCGGCGTGTTTGATCGAGGGCTGTGCGTCGCTCGTCTCATCTGCCTTTCTCGCAGGATTTTCGTCGTTGATCTGATGAATTTCTCGTTCTGGACGGACGCCGGCAGCGAGCCGTACACTGTTGCGTACAACGGCGTGCGCTACACGGGGTACTGGTCGTTGTGCGCTGCGGTGAATCGCGCACTAGACGAAGGCATCGACATGTGCTCGGCTGCCGTACTGCGTCGGCTCGACACAGACACTGCACGTAGAATATTCCGCTCAGAGACACCCACGCCCATTTCTTTCTTTGAGGAGCGCATTGAGCACCTTCAGAGGGCAGGAGCGACGCTGGAGACACATTTCAAGGGTGATTTTGCTGTGTTGGTCAGTGAGAGTGGTCACAGTGCGTCTCGTCTCGTGGCCACGGTCGCAGAGCATTTCCCCACATTCCGTGACTATGACACCGATCATCAATGTAAGTTTGAAAGAGAACGAAGGAGTGAGTGAGAGAAAAACAAACGAGTGAGTGAAACTGTGCGTGTTTGTGTGTTGTAGATGTGATGTACAAACGAGCGCAAATTCTTGTTGCTGACGTCTGGGCATGTTTTGATGGTGAAGGACCAGGCAAGTTTGACGATATTGATTCAATCACAATGTTTGCCGATTACAGGTGAGTGAAAGAGAGATTGAGAGAGAGAGAGAGAGAGAGAGAGAGAGAGAGAGAGAGAGAGAGAGAGAGAGAGAGAGAGAGAGAGAGAGAGAGAGAGAGAGAGAGAGAGAGAGAGTGTGTGTGTGTGTGTGTGTGTGTGTGTGTATGTGTGTGTGTGTGTGTTTGTGTTTGTGTTTGTGTGTGTGTGTGTGTGTGGAGAAGAAAACAAAGTGAGAGAGAGGAGAAAAAGGCAGAAGCCTCTAAGTCAAATATGCAGATGCATGTCTGCATTGACTTGGTTTTACGCTTATGAAACTGTGATTTGGTCTTGCATTTAGAGTTCCTCAGGCACTGATTGGCATTGGCGCACTCTGTTACAGCTCTGCCTTGTTACAACGCCTCTCGTCGTATCCCCATAACCCCCACAGCCTCATTCGATCGGGTGAACGCATTGAATCGCACATTCGATCCTGCTCCATTTGGTCGGTTGAGGTTCGTTTTTGAGTTTGGGTTTGGTTTGTGACGATTGATTGATATTGCGTTTGTAGTTAATGCGACGGCACATTTTGAAGACACACTCGGTGCGAATTAATGCGATTCACATTGATTTTCTCCTGTGGGACTATGCGAAAAACAATGCGGAGAGTCTGAAAGATGTTCCCATTCACAGAGTTCGGTCTGTATTCTACTGATTTGTATATTGTAACAATACGATACTTGATTTTTTAATATTAAGACGTGATATTTTGTGTGTCAATAATAGATGATAATGGAGTGAGATTCCGTTTCACACACACACAGTTTGTTGTTTTTTTTTCAGCCCGACTCCCGAGAGAAGTCCATAGACCCACTAATACACATGCGAGCCTGTTAAAATGTTTTGGCGGATCATCTAAGGATTTGAGTCCAGGACCCCGGAGAGCAATGAGAGAGATAGAGAGAGATAGAGAAAGATAGAGAAATTGCAACATATGTTCAAAGGACAAATTTCAAAGGTCTTCATTATTATGATGGAATGAGTCGTGTGTGACATCTAATCCTGACTGACTTAGGTTAAATAATCCGCGTTTGTCTTTTCCGTCTGGATTGTACATTTCAGAGCGAATCCATTCCATAAACTCGGTCGGACTGGCAGCTAAAAAAAGCCACAAAAGGAGTGAGAAGTTGACAAAGAGAAAAGGGTTGATAGCATACGAATATAGGAGACATCGGCAACATTTTCACGAATGGCAGTGTGGAAGACACTGAGGGCAATGGCGGCTGAGACATCACGCGCTTGTGAAAGAGTCGGGTAGAGAATGCCCAGTTTACGGTCAGAGGAGGTCACCTAAAGTTAGTTGAAGAGTTTGAGAGAGAGAGAGAGAGAGAGAGAGAGAGAGAGAGAGAGAGAGAGAGAGAGAGAGAGAGAGAGAGAGAGAGAGAGAGAGAGAGAGAGAGACGTAGAGTGAGTAAGTGAATGAATGAGCGAGTTGAATAAAGGGTTGAAAGTGTGACCTGCTTGTGAAGGACCCTGGCGGCCGCAAGAATCATTGACGAAGTGACCTTACGGGACTGGGCCAAGAGAACACCAAGACCAATGCCGGGAAAGACAAAACAGTTGTTGGCCTGACCAATGCGAATGGGAGTGTCGTCGATGGAGGGGGTGCCGGTGCGAAGGTGAGCGGGACGTGGAACAGGCGGGAAGGGAGAGCCACTCGCAAACAGCACTCGACCGTCTGAGGAAAAAAGGAAAAGGAAAAGCGTTAAGTTGTTGAGAGAGAGAGAGAGAGAGAGAGAGAGAGAGAGAGAGAGAGAGAGAGAGAGAGAGAGAGAGAGAGAGAGAGAGAGAGAGAGAGAGAGAGAGAGGAGGGATAAAGAAACAAAGCCATAGAGAGAGGAGAGGAGAGAGAGAGAGGGAGAGAAAAGAGGGAGAAATAAATAAAGTAATAGAGATGACTAGATTTACCTGACCAGTAGTACGCCTGCTCTGCAGTGCACTCTGCTTTGCTAGTGGGGTTACTCAGAGAAAATATGACGGGCTCAATCTGATCTTTGGCCATCTGACGAACAATCTCCTCGGTAAACGTCTGTGGTTGAGTTGACACACCAATGAGTGCGTGTGGACGCCACTCGCGCACCAGCTCAGCCAGCGAGAAGGACTTGTACGACTCGGGGAAGTCAGAGGAGGCACTTTCGCCAAAGGAATGGGCATAGCGCAGTTTGTGGGGCGCGAGATTGGTGCGCCCAGAGTGCACTGCGCCCTTAGAATCCACCAAAAGACACTGACGACGCACTGACCCAATGTCGAGAATTTCCTCTAATGGGATTTGCAAGTTAGTGAGTGAATGAATTCGTGAGTACGTCAGCGAGTAGAGAGTGCGTTGGAGCAAGGGTGAGATCAATACACAAAAACCCATATCAGAGAGAAAGTGACTGTGAAGATGAGTGACAGTCAATATGTTGTTTGTACGTACGACCCTTTTGTTGTGCAGACTCAATGATCTCCTGCACAATAAGATCGCAGATTCCAACAGCGGCTTGTCCTGCGCCATAGAAGAGAAAGCGCTTGTTATGCAGTCCACCCTGAGTGGAGAAGGCACTGAGGAGTCCTGCAACGGTCACTGCCGCAGTGCCCTGCAACGGCAGACACAAACGGGATTGCGAGAGGGAGGGGGGTCAGAAACAATGTATGACAGTGCAGTGAGAGAAAAATGTGTGAAAACCCGTTTCACACTCAAAACAAAACTTTTCACTCACCTGAATGTCATCATTGAAAGTGGGCAACTGATCTTCATACTTGGCCAACAGACGAAACGCATTTTGTTTGCCAAAATCCTCAAATTGAAGTAAAGTGGAAGGATAAACAGTCTTAACGGCCAAAATGAACTCCTCGACAAAAGAATCGTAAGCTTGTCCCTCCGCTCGACGTTTCTTTAAGCCTTTATACTAAAAGCATAACAATAATACAATGAGAATAACAATAAAGTATAATAATAAGAAAATAAATAAATAGAGAATCAAGAGCTGTGCTCAATGTCAAAACAAATCAATATACAAAACAAAAATCAGCACAATACATATAATGATGATAATAATAAAATTATTATAGGAATAAATGATATAATTATTATATTATTTTGTTTTGCTTTGGGTACTTTGGGATTGTTTTGGAGCGATTCGGTGTTTGTGCCGACATCAAGCACAATTGGGAGGACGCTCCAGGGCGGAATGCCCGCCAGTGCAGTGTACAGGTTGAGTTTGCCCACGGGAATGCCCATTCCCCACACTCCAAGATCGCCCAGTCCGAGAATTCTGTGGTGCGGTGTGGTGCATGCGAGTGCGTGTACAGGTCAGTAAGGCACACCCCGAGTTGGCAAAATAATACACAGTAGAAGGTTGTTCTTCTATACCTTTCGCCGTCGGTGACCACGATAGCCTTGGGCGTCGAGTGGCGGTCGGCCCAGGCGCGGAGGATCGCTTCGATTTCGCCGCGGTGGTCCAGACTGAGGATCATCGACTGAGGCTCAGCCGGCAGATACCCCCAGTTCTGGCACGCGGCACCGACGCCCGGCGTGTACACGACCGGAACAAATTCATCGACGTTCCGTAGCACGGCTGAGAAGAACCGATCGACGTCCGTCGCTTGGAGCGCAGCGAGCGACGCAACTGGAAACATCGACCGTGTCAAAAGTTCACTTTTGGCCGTTTCCGTGTCATTTGCTTACACTTAGAGAGCACGCCCACCGAGCTGTCGTGGGCCAGGGCATCCAGCTCTTCGTCGCTCAGGATCCGTTTCGACAGATTGGAGGTGCTGCAGGCGAAAAACAGAAACAGGTGTCACCACAAAACAACAAAAAAAACCCAAAACGCTTTGTCTGTCTACTCATGGCTTGCGACGTGCTGCACCAGCAACATGGTAAAAACCAGAAGGGCGACACGGAGCGACATAGTCATACTGCGTCAGAGAGAGAGAGAGAGAGAGGAAAATTTGTGTGTGAATTATGAATAATAAATAATAAAAATTAATATTAATATTATAATTATGATGATTAAAAGTTATTGAAGAGATCACTGAGATCACATAAGTGCTCGTCGTAATTAATATTGACAATTCATTTCTCTCTCTGGCTGTGTGTCTTTTTTTTTACAAGTCAAACCGTGTATTGACTTGCGCGTGCAGCATGAGTTCAGAAGACGCGACAGCCGCAGCAGCGCCTCCATCAGCATCCTCTTCAGCTTCCACTGCAATTCCGTCGCAAGACAACTGCTACTTCCGCTCCTCGACCGCCGCCTCCTTTGAATGCCAGCCGCGCCCCTTCACTCCTCGATTCCGCCAGGCTATTGGCTTTTTGCCGCTCGCATGGCGGTACAGCATGACAATTCTTTGTTTTTGCGCCCTTCCCGCTTTCCCTTGCTCTTTTCCTTGCATCAGTTGCTCCTGTTTGACTGAGCATAGTGTGATGCTGTGTATATTCTTGCATCGTGCGGTCGAATCGACCGTATTACCCCACATTTTGACTTTAACTCCTATTTTTATATAATATCTCCTTTTGACAGAATGTACAAGCAAGTGCGTCAGTCGCGCGCCATGAACCGCGTTCCCTACATGGATCCATTCCATCAGCTACCGCTGTCGCCATCGCGCGGCGGCGTGCCGCTGGGTGGCATTGGGGCGGGCACAATCGGCCGAGGACTGACGGGCGCCTTTGACCGTTGGCAGGTGTCTCAGCCTGGCGTGTACCAGAGCACCGAAGTGAAGGCCGACGCCTTTGTGGTCTCCGTTGCACGCATCCACCCTACAACAGGCGAACGGTACGCTGTGCGACCAAGGCAGTGTGCACATTGACGCAATATTGTGCCGTTTTTGTTCCAGGTTCCACCTTGTGCAGAAGATACTGAGCGGTCGCCCGACCCACTGGGATCCCGAACGCACGACCCACTCGCCGGCCAACACCACCTACCATGCCCTCTATCCACGTTCCTGGACCACGTACACCATCGATGAGTGTGGCATTCTTTTGCGACTCGTCTGTCGTCAGGTGCACCAAATTAACATTATTAACTATAGTTATTATTATATTAATACTAAATTATTGCATTATTATTGTTTCTCAATTTTTCTCATTTTTGCTCTTCTTCCTTTCGCCAAGGTGTCACCTGTGATTGCCGACGACTACCGTGACAGCAGTCTTCCGTGCGCGGTCTTTGTGTGGGAGGTGACAGTGGTGTCGGACGAGCAAGGGACACGGGACGGTAGCACACTGGCTGTGTCGGTGTGTTTCAGTTGGCAGAATGGGACGGGCGAGAACGCAGACGTGCATGGAGGACACGTGAACCGTGCGAGTGGCGAGCATACCGTTGTTCTGGAGCATCGTGATGGAGCGTATCCCGTTGACTTTGCGATTGCGGCTGAGGGAGAGACTGTGGGGCGTTGTGTGGGGTTTGTGTCGGAGGGGGGCGATGGCTCAAGTGCACGCGCAGTCTGGCGCACACTACGCGACACAGGCAGCGTGGCACCCTCGCCAATGCAGCAGCAGCACAGCGAGAGTGCAACGACGACAATGACGTCGCGTGTAGGGGAGGCAATGAGTGCGGCACTCTCTGTCACACGCACTGGGCTTTCGCAAGGCAGTGGTGGTGAGCGCCTTGAAGTGGGGCGATTTGCACTGAGCTGGTATGCGCCTGAGGTGCGCTTCAACGACTCCGAGCGGGAGTACACACGTCGTTATGCGCGGTACGTGTCGAGTGCAGCAGAAGCTGCAGAGTATGCGTTGGAAAGGGCCGTGGAGTGGGAAGAGCGCATCTTTGCGTGGCAGCGGGTGATTTTGGAGGAGCCAGAGTTGCCTGGATGGCTCAAGGGAGCACTATTCAACGGACTTTACTTTGTGGCGGATGGCGGGACACTGTGGCTAGACCACACGGCGGAGAAGAAGACGGCGCGCAAGGAGGGGCCGGAAGGGGAAGATATGGGGTACTTTGGGTATTTGGAGGGACACGAGTATCGCATGTACAATACGTATGATGTGCATTTTTACGCATCTGTCGCACTCCTGACCAATTGGCCGCGCATTGAGCTGGAGATTCAGCGCGAGATGGGACGTGCGCTGGGCATTGAGGATCGCGATCAGAGGCAGTTTGTGATGGACGGAAGGAGTGGTACCCGCAAAGTGCCCGGTAAAAACAATAGCAACGCAAAATTAATTATTATTATTATTATTATTATTATTATTATTATTATTATTATTATTATTATTATTATTATTATTATTATTATTATTATTATTATTATTATTATTA
>CALSCP010000437.1:0-16456 GCA_943704425.1 Ministeria vibrans ATCC 50519 | reverse complement strand
ACAATAGCAACGCAAAATTAATTATTATTATTATTATTATTATTATTATTATTATTATTATTATTATTATTATTATTATTATTATTATTATTGTTATTATTATTATTTTTTTTCCACACAAATAATCTGACAAGTTGGACAATTTGGTTCACTCGTTTCCTATTGTCAAGTGTAATCCTATCCTCAACCCTGCTCCTTTCCCCCATTTTCTCTCTCACTTGGTGCAGGTGCCATCCCACACGACATTGGTGAGCCAAGTGGTGCTCCCTTTGAGCGCGTCAATAGTTACAACATTCACAACACGAGTGAGTGGAAGGACCTCAACTCAAAGTTTGTGCTACAGGTTCGAAAAAAATGCCAGCTCAAAACATCAATCCAGTGTCATCTCAATATCCCCCAAATTTTTCACTTAGGTCTATCGAGACTATAAGATCACTGGCGATTCTGAGTTTCTGGTGACTGTGTTTCCGTCACTTTTACGCGCAATTGAGTATATGTTTACATTTGACGAAGGTACATACAACGTGTGTGTGTGTGTGTGTGTGTGTGTGTGTGTGTGTGTGTGTGTGTGTGTGTGTGTGTGTGTGTGTGTGTGTGTGTGTGTATGTATGTGTGAGTGAGAGAAAGGGTGGAGAAAGGAAACAATGCGATAGAGAACGAAAGAAAGTGGTAGAGTGAGACAACCTTCTTATTGCGTGTTGTTAGATGGAGATGGAGTGATTGACAACCGAGGAAGTGCTGATCAGGTGAGTGGGGGTATTTGGCGTTTTGTAGGTTGTCTGATTCACTCAACTCTCAACTCTTTGCATGCTTACTCACTGCCACTTTGTGCTTTCCCACTCACTCTCTTCTCCTGAACCCCTTTTCAATATTTTTGTTTGCGCCACTGACATACACATACATACATACAGACGTATGACGCATGGAGTGTGCGGGGGTGCAGTGCGTACAGTGGTGGACTGTGGTTGGCTGCTCTGCAATCGGCCATTTGTGCATCCGACGCAATCAGTGTGTCCGACCCGGCGTGTGTACGCATTGCGTCGGATGCGTTGCGCGTGCGCGCCACTGAGGCCAAGGCGGTCTTTGAGCAGTGGCTGGCGCGTGGGAAACGAGCGTACACCGAGAAACTGTTCAATGGCGCTTACTTTGACTATGACAGCTCAAAGAGCACTCACAGGTCCTTTTTTTTCGTCTTCGTGTTTGAAGTTGCAAACCCACTTACTTTATGCCATATTTTTAATTATAGCAATTCGATCATGGCGGATCAGTGTGCTGGAAGTTGGTATTTGCAACAGAGTGGTCTTGAGCCGGTGGTGAGTGAGCGGGACATTGCTAGTGCACTGCGAACCGTGTATGAGAACAATGTGAAGCGCTATGCGGGCGGTCGCATGGGCGCAGTCAATGGAATGCGCCCCAATGGTGGTATAACAACATGCATGTGTGTGTGTACTTAGTGTGTGTGTGCTTAGTGTGTGTATGTGTGCTTATTGTGTGTATGTGCTTAATGTGTGTGTGCTTAGTGTGTGTGTGTGTGTTTAGTGTATATGTGTGCTTCGTGTATGTACTTAGTGTGCGTGCTTGCGTCTGTGTATGTATGTGTCTTTTTGGTGTGCTTAGTGTGTGTGTGTGTGCTTAGTGTGTGGCTAGTGTGCTGATATGGAGTGGTTTTAGGCGGAGTCGATCGTGCAAGTATGCAGTCGGAGGAAGTGTGGCTCGGCACAACGTTTGCTGTAGCTGCCACTATGATTCAGAATGGGATGCTTGCCGAAGGGTTTGAGACTGCCCATGGTCTTGTGGACTACCTCTACAATCGTGCTGGTTATGCCTTCCAGTACGCAGCGGAGCACAACACACAAAGGCTACGTTTACCTCTGTTTTATTCTTGTAGGCTTCCCGAGGCGGTGGGCATCAATCACACATATCGATCACTGTCGTACATGCGCCCCTTGTCTGTATGGGCGATTTTGTCTGCGTGGCGAGCGCGCAAAGAAATTGATAGCAAAGTCGAATAAATGTATTAAGAGTTCACTTTAGTTTCATTTTTTCAAGTAAGGGCGAACTCGCAACTTCTTTTTTGTCTCTTTCTTTCCAGCGGTCTCGCAAACCGACCTCAAACACTAGGTAGTCACTAGTCACTACAGCCTCTACATGTACACTCAACATCAACAGCGCAGGAAATTGAAGTCAAATTACTGAGAGTCATTATTATTTTTCGGATTTTGGAGGTCAAAAAGTTGGCAGCAATTCTAACGGTGAATTTAACAGCCGACTAAGTTGAAGGCCAAATTGCTGGATAACAAGGCCTGAAATTCTGAGTTTATTTTACTGTCCTGTTGTTGCCAGCTTAATTTTTTTCAGTTCCTTTTTGTTGTATTTCGATTTCTCAGCCAACATAAAAACAAGCAAATAACCTATTCGTCGTACGGTGTTTCAATTGTGTTTAGAAGTATATCTTGCTTGCTTGACTTGCGGCGCTGACGTCGGCGATACAAAATTACTCCGATGATGGCGCCGACGATGAGTATTCCCCCAACAGCGCCAGCAATGAGCGGAATCATACTTGACGATTTAGCCAGGGAAGCCGAATCGGCCGGGGTTATAAACGAGCAGTCGTAATTGCCATAGCCGGGAGGACATGAGCACGTCCAATAAGTTGCGAAAGAGTCGTAGGGATCGTCAATCTTTTGAATATTCGTGCAATTTCCGCCGTTCATGCATGGAGACGAAGCACACGGTTCAATTTCACAATTTGGTCCACGTAGTCCGTACGGACAGGGACATGGAGAGCCCTCAGGAGGGGCAATAGAGGCGCCCGATGGGTTGCAAGAACATTGGAATGATGGCGGAAAGTCGGAAGAAATAGTCTCGCATGAGCCTCCCAAAGTGTCTGGCCCACATGGATTCGGAATTGCCGTGCATGGGTTAGGAATGGAACAATACTCGCCGATGTAGTCGACAGGGCAAGTGCACTGCGGAGATGAATATACCTCTGATATGGTAGACGGGGCTGTATAATACGATAAGTACGATAGGCATGTTGCTCCGTTTGCACAAGGCGATGAGTCGCATGGATTTTCAAGGCTGAGAGTTCCGTCGCACGTCCTCGTGCCAGGGTAGAAGCCATATGCCGGATTTGCTTGGACCCACGGCGTGTTGCTGCATGTCCAACTCGAAGACGGTACGCTTGGCTCTGCTGTGAAGGGAGTGTAGCCTGGAATGGTTCCTGGAGACTCGACGCACCAGCAGAAATGTTCCGTAGTATCCTGTCCCAGAAAGTGGCTTTCAGTGCACGTGACTTTGGCCGCGGTGAACGGACACAAATCGGCAGAAGTGTTCCTTTGTGTGCATTCAGGACCACACAACCCGTATGGGCACGTGCAGGTGAATGCGCTGTCGCCTGCAGTCGCAATGCAAGTTCCCCCATTTTGGCAAGGAGCTGAGATGCAGGGCGAAGGGGAGCCTTCACCCTCACAAGTAGCGGTGCCAGGATAGAAGACACTAAGGCCGTTGATGTTGATATTGCCCGGTTGATCCCACGGAGAGCTGGTACATGTCCACGATCCGCCAAAGCTCATCACGTCACTGGGCGGTCGATCACAGTTGACGTCATAGCACTGTGCGGAGTTGGGACACCAACAGAAGGCCTCATGTTTGTTAGGACCTATGATGTGCTTTTCACAGGAGACAGTCGTTGCGGTCACGGGACAAATTAGGTCCCCCAGTGTTGGCGAAGCAAATAGTAGGCAGACAAAGATGGACATAGAAACCATATCTAAATTGCGGCAGGAATTCAGGACAGGCAAACTGGCTTTGATTCTGAGATAGAGCGAAAGGAGAATACGAAAAAATTTAATGGAGAAAAATGTTCGCCAGAAAAAACTAAAAAAAAAAGGTACACGGTCCTCCTACCCCCGTCATCCCACCACTGGTACGGAGTAAGTGGTACCAACCCCTGGGCGCACACGGCACGCGGAAATACGCCGGGTATTTCGTTTGCGAGCAATATTTGCGTTGTGTTCGCTTTATTCTCTTCTTATTCTCGAATTTTTCTCGCAGTCATATTATATATATATGCCCGTGTGCCACCATGCCGACCTCCGCCGACACCGAAAACGGACACACACAACCCCCTGATATGTTTGTGACTTACTGTAGCGGTCGGAGAGTTGTAGAAATGTCAAAAGTCCAAACAAGGAGAATACACAAAACAAAAAAAAAATATTAATAATTCAAGTTTTCAGTTTTTTTTGCCAGCTTTGAAAAAATAGTCACGAATTCAATACTTGATACCTCTGCTCCTTAGTCCTTACCGCGCAGTTTGCGTTCGTATCTATCAGAGTAATAAAATCCGCATAAAAAGACAACAAGCACAACATACTTTGCCTGAGGGGTCAGATCCTCCTTGCAGCCGTCACGCCCAGCGCCATTCGTGTCTATACGCGCACTCCTAGCCCTCCTTGTTTTCGACATGACACGGATACTATACAGAAAGAACATTAAGGATGCAGAAAGGACATTAAGGTTCCATTAAGGGTCCATTAAGGGTCACAGAAAAATAATCCCGCGTTCCACAGAAGTCCTTCACGTCACGAAAATGGCATTTCTGTCCATAAAGATGCATAAAGATCTCCAAAAGAACATATACGGATTCAAATGAGGCAAACCGTGAGCGGAAAAGGCGGAATGAATGTGAAATCCAGAATGCAAACACGCTCGGCGATCCCAACGAAAATCCATATTAAAAGCAACCACATTACGCAACCATGGGTATATTCACAGTCCACACTTGCACTAGGGCTTAGGGTATGAGAATCACAAAAAACCGTTGTGAACGCGCCAGGATTTTCAGGATCATCACGCTCACCCTAACCCCCACCCGATCCCACCCCCAATGCACGTGTATTCACTGTATTGATGTGGGAAACAACCTTTTCCTTTGTGGATAGGCGAAAAAATGACTGCGAATAGCTGTACTCATGCTGAGCGATTTGTGGGACGGGGCCCTCTTGAAATTATGTTACCTCTAGAGTTTCGGTTGAGTTTGCAAGACGGTCTGGCTGTGTCTTCGCGTGGTGACTGTATCATTAATAAATGGGGTTATTATGTAAAAATAATAGAAGAAGAAGACATTTTCAATTTATTATCAATCACAAACGAAAAGCGAAAATAAATAATAATAAAAAAAATAAAAAAATAAAATAATTATTATTATAATAATAATTATTAATAATAATAATTAATTAAGAAAGAGTCACGACCAAAAAAAAAAAAGACTTAAAAGCCGTGTGCTCTACCAACTGAGCTAGCGAGGCGAGAACAAGAGAACTTGCCTCGCCAGGGGCTCGAACCAAATCCTGGAAAAAAGCGATTTTTCCTACTATTGCGATTTCCATCTGGACCGCACGGTTTCAACTCAAAGTGCCGAATTTTATCGCTAAAGTGGTATATAACATCATTTTCGATTTTATTACCGCACGTCTCTTGTCATTTACTCTGATATAACCATGACATTCTTTCAACAGTGGAAAGGCGTAGCAAAATGAAGAGTGGAGTCATGGAATTTTCTGTTTTTTTTTTTTGAAATATCCAGCCTTTATTCGATCGTCTGGGTATCTACCGCTTCATGATATATCAACAGTTCAACATGTCTACGCCATTTTCCAGGTCTACATCGCGGCCGATCACCCGGTGAGTTCGTTTTTTCAGAAGATCACAAATGAAAATGTTCGCGCTTGTGTGACTTGGACAAGATGAGTTATAACATATTGTAAATTATTATTGTTTGCCTGCCTCACTTTATACATATAGAATCTCAACATGCGTCTTCTAACACAACACATGTCGTTTCCCGACTCGTTTGCCGTCGTCACACTCGCTTTCTGGAGAAAATACGGACTTGACTCACCTTTAACGCGCCACGTTGTAAGACACCCTTGCCACTGGCTGTGACCACCCGAGTGTTGCTTATCTGTGTAACGTGCCCGGCTCGCTGGTGCTCCTCTCTTTCCGCGTGGTTTTGGATGGGGAGTTTTTTTTTTCTGTGACTTTCCTCCAAATGTTTTGCGTACCGCTCTTTTGTCCGCCCCCACGTTGCTCCCGGCCATCCCCATAGTCTGATCAAGGGACCCGTCCGACAGCAACGCATGCGCCATTATGCAAACACTGCTGGGATTTGACATTTTTCGTGTCGTGTGCTCACACCGCCTCAACCGCCACTTTCTCTCTCTCTCTTCCGCTCTTACAGTTGAACGCAGACGTGATTGATCGTTATGTGGACCCGGAGACCGGCTTTTTGCATACCAGAAGATTACTTGTGAAGACCAATGGAAAGCCGGCTTGGGGTGAAATGGTACGGGCGAAGTCAAGTGGTCAGCACACACACACACACCACCTCAGTGCAGTCGATGTCTCTTTTTGTGCCGCAGCTTGTTCGCAACACCCGCTCGTTCATTGTGGAGGACAGTGTTGTCGACCCTGAGAAGCAAACCATGCGTACCTTCACGCGTAACATCACCCTGCGCAGCTTTATGGTGGTGGAAGAGCGCTGTGTCTACGAACAGTCTGAGACAGAGTATGCACAGAAACAATGGAATGTTCTGCCACTGATTGTTTGGTTAGGACTGTGTGTCATATTGATGCTCGGGTGACGTCTTCCGTCTGGGGATGGCGATCGCGTCTTGAAGACTTTGGCATTAACCGATTTAGAAAAAATGCACTAAAGGTACGAACGAACAAATCTCGATGTGGCGATGTCTTTCACATCAATCAGTGTTTCTCACACCCTCACTCACCTACTGAATTCACTCATTGACCGACTCAATCAGTCTGACCCTCTCACACACAAATCAGTGTCTCGCCTAGTCTTACTCACTCACTCATTTTGTGACTCTTGCAAGTCCACTCTCTCTCACTCGATCAGAGTCTTTTTTCTATTCCCACTTACTCGTCTCTCTATTGTCTCTTTTCACTGTGTGTAGGCTCATGAGGCCCTTCGCAATGTCTGCAAAGTCATTCGTGAAGAACACGCGGGTCTTCTCCAACGAACCCGCAAGATCAACCCAAAGCAATTCGCGTAACTTTTTTTTCTTCTCTAAAGCTGTGTACAGTTCCTTGTCCCCCCTTTTTTTCATTTCAAAACAGTCTTTGTGTTTACGTCTTTTTGAAAAACTTCTCGATTCCCAATATTGCGTGTTCGCTCGCCAGACCCTCCACCATTGCACACGCGGCTATTTCATATGCCTTAATCGGATCGCTTTCGTGCAACTGAAAACGAACACCATACTGTAAGTTGACTCTTTTGACTTGAAAGTTTACCTGCTCTGCTAAGACTGTCTTTCCTGATTCTAACACCTCACGCGACGACCCTTCGATAATATCGTCGGCCAATGCGAGTGTTTCGCTGGCACAGTCGGACGCAATCCGATTGATGAGTCCAATTTGGAGTGCACGTTCCGCACCGATTGCTTTGCCTGTCAGTAGCATCTCATTGAGCGCTTTGCGAGGGACTTGAGAGGCAAAACAGAAGGGAGAAGGGAGTATAAAGAGACAGTGTTACTTTCAAAATATAAATCTGATGCGTACTGTTGAGTCCCAGTTCGACGGCAGGCGTGTGACAGAAAAGGCCCACTTTGACACCTGGTGTCGCAAAGGTGACTCCCGTGTCCGCCGCAATCGCCATATCACACGCGGATACAAGTTGCAGTCCTGCGGCAAAGGCATGGCCTTCCACTTGAGCGAGAGTCGGCAGAGAATGGTGGCGGAGTCGCATCATGACTTGAGAAAATAGCAACTCAGAGATCGATTGATGTACATGAATTTGTATTGTACCTTCAAGACACAGACTGAAAATATCAATTCGCTCACTCTGATCGCCATTCAAAAGCTCCTTCAAGTCGTGTCCCGACGAGAACACTGGTCCGTCGGACGCAATGACGATAGCGCGCGCAGTTTCTGGCGGATTCGTCAACACTCCATTCAACTCGGTCAAAACGGCTTTGGAGAGAACATTTCTCTTGCGTGCGTTGGTCAACGTGATACGAAGCACAGACGATGTTCTTCCTACAAGAGCAGTGCTGATCATAATGAATGAGAGTGGATCAGGTAGAGAAAAGAAAAAGGGATCTTGAGTTTTGACTGATCTGTTGTTTCATCTAATTATCGTTGAGTCTCTTTTTTTTATCGCTCTCCAAGGTATGCCATGTTCCTACTTCTAGGGACTCTGATCACTACCGAGTGGGGTCCTGCGTCCGATGAAAAGGAGAGCAACTGCATCTTCTCCTTCTCTTTCTCCCTCTACCTCTCCTCCCCTTCCCTCCTCTCTTTCGTGTGCGTGTATGATGATCATGTGCACCCTTGGTCGACGTGCGCCGCTGTCTATGGAGCGTTTGCCATAGTCTTCTTCTTTTTTTTTTTTTTTTTTTTTTTTTTGTTACTGTGTTCCCTTTCTCTCGTTCCTACACACGTTCCCGCGTTGAATTGGCTCGCCTCCTCGCGTCTCTCGCTGTCAGCACGCATGCACTCTCCGTGACGACTGCAGTAGACACCGGGAAAGGCCGGAGAGCGCGAGTAGGGTTTGCCGTCAAAAAAAGTAGACATGCGTCGACTCTTTCCGCCTCTCCTCGTCGTCTTCTCGACTTCCCTCTGGGCTCACGTCCCCTAGCTCTCGGCCGCTCGCCAGGAAAATACTCTCGTTAAATGACACATTTTCTTCAATTTTTCGTTTTTCGTTTTTTTTTTTTTTTTTTGGTCGTTTCTCTCTTGTTTTGCGTTTTGCCCGTTTCTGCTCTCAATTACTGTCGATAATGACTCGTACTTGAGAGTCCACTCTCTCTTCAGCAAAAACACGACCAATTTTTGCCAACACTAAAACCTTTTTGTCTTCTCTTTTTTTTCTCTCTTCTCTCCTCTCAGACATCAGTTATGCAGAACGACGCTGGTGAGGTTGTTGACGTCTACATTCCCCGACGATGGTAAGGAAATGAAAGCCGTCTTTTTACTTATCGTTATAATATTACATTATAATAATTGTATGTTACGTTACATGTCATGTCTGAACGAGATTTGCTGTTGTCTGTAGCTCCGCTTCGGGCCGCATCATTGGTGCCCGCGACAAGGCGTCGGTGCAGATCAACGTCGGCAACGTCGACGAGCAGGGCCGCTACACCGGTACCAACACCCCCTATGTTATCAGCGGCTTCGTCCGTGGCATTAGCGAGAGCGACGATGCCCTCAACCGCCTCACCCAGAGGGATGGCATCACCACCAAGGTCTTTGAGGGCGCACAGTAAATCAATGAAAAGCGATGTTCGTCTGTAAAGCAAGTGTGAGTGTGTGGATAGTTTCAGTCACAAAAATTTAGTCATCAAATAAATGTGTCTGGTGCCTATCGCGTAAATTTAGTCGCGTTACTTACTTACTTGTCTGGCCGCTATCCAACCTGTCTTGAGTGTCTTCGCTCCTTCTCAACGCTTTTGAACCTTTTGTAGCTTAGAAAGTGGCTTTGAGCGATAACAATTGAAAACAATAATAAATAAAATTCAAAAATTGAATTATTATTATTATTATTTTCATTCTTCAATACAAAATGG
This sequence comes from Ministeria vibrans ATCC 50519, assembly GCA_943704425.1. Lineage (NCBI taxonomy): Eukaryota > Filasterea > Ministeriida > Ministeriidae > Ministeria > Ministeria vibrans. The sequence goes on along the minus strand of CALSCP010000437.1, from coordinate 6,869 downwards.
CCTCACTGGTGACGGGAACGACCGTGCCAAACGCAAGCAAACAATTCTTAGAATTGATTCGGTAGCTTTCTCTCTCTTTCAATTCTGTCACAACACTCTCTCTCTCTCTCATACTCTCTCTCTCTTTCTCTCTGTCTCTGTCTTCTCTTGCGCCGCCGTTCTCTAGTCTCATTGGCGAGGCCAAAACCAAGCATGAAGAGGACCGCATCATTGCGGCAGAGGGTCGTATCTTACAAGTATGTTTTTGGATTTTGTATTATTTTCATAAACCTCTCTCTCTCTCCTCTCTTTTTTTTTTTTTTTTTTTTTTTTTTTTTTCTCCTCTCTTCTCTTCTGTTCCACAGGAAAAGCTCAAAGAGGCGGACATTTCCCCGAAGCAGATGAAGGAGTACCTTGTGCGGCTCATCTACTGCGAGATGCTTGGCGTCGACGCCAGCTTTGGCTACATTCACGCCATCAAAATGTCTCAGGTACAAAACACCATTTTTTTTTTTCTTTCTGGGGTTTTTTTCCCGTTCGTCTGTGCCTCTCCTCGGCCTTCTAACCGCCTCCCGCCTCCGCGCGTAGTCGACCAACATCACCGAGAAGCGGATGGGGTATCTTGCGTCGTCGCTCTTCCTCACGCCCGAACACAACTTTCTGATGCTGCTGATCAATACGCTCCAGCGCGACATCAAGTCGTCCAACATGCTCGCCGTGTGCGCCGCCCTCACTGTCACCTGCAAGCTCATCAACGCCGAAATGATGCCCGCCGTCGCCTCCCTTGTCGAGGAGAAACTCGCCCATTCTAAGCCACTCGTCAGAAAGAAGGTACATTTTTGAGAGGTTTGTTCCTTTCTTATATTATACCCTTTTTTCGTTTTTTTTTTGTTTTTTTCTAGGCTGTCATGGCGCTGTTCAAGTTTGTTGAACTGGACCCCCTCTCAATCACAAACTACAATCCTCTTTTCCGAAAGGTACAGTAGAACATGCAGAAATTTGATCTTTCAGTCTTTGTGTCATGTCTCATTGGTATCCATCACTTTGTTTGTATTACTTTGTTTCTATCACATTGTTTCTATTACCTTGTTTCTACACATTGTTTCTATGACTTTGTTTCTACGCATTGTTTCTACACTGTTTCTATCTCTTTGTTTCTATGACTTTGTTTCTATGACTTTGTTTCTACACTGTTTCTATCACTTTGTTTCTACACATTGTTTCTACACATTGTTTCTATCACTTTCTTTCTATCACTTTCTTTCTACACATTGTTTCTCTCTCTCTCCTTTCTCTGTCTCACTGTCTCTCTGTCTCACTGTCTGTCTGTCTCTCTTTCTTTTTTGTGATAGGCACTGTGCGACCCCGATCCGTCTGTCATGAGTGCGGCATTGACTGTCTACGTGTCACTGACGGCCAAAGACAATGCGGCCAAGTACAAGGACCTCACATCGGCCTTTACCAACATTCTCAAACAGGTACAAACCCCCCTATTTTGTTGTGCTTCTCTCACAAGCGTCTCTCCCAATACTACTACTAATAATTGTTATTTATTTACTCTAATAGGTGATTGAACACCGATTGTCGCGCGAGTATGAGTACCACGGGGTACCTGCGCCCTGGATCCAGATCAAGTGTCTCAAGGTTCTTGCCAACCTAGGGCTTGATGACCAGAAGACATCAGCGTAAGTCATTATCATTGTTCTCTGGCAATCCATTCGACAGGATGGGAAATATACTTTCCTTCCTCTCTCTCTCTCTCTATCACTTTGTTTCTTGCTCTCTCTCTCCATTTGTTCTTTCTTTCTCTCTCTATTTGTTCTCTCTTTCTCTCTTTTTTTTCCCTTTTTTTCTCTTTTTCTATATACTTATCAGATTTCATTTTTAGGGGAATGTACGATGTGCTTGCGGACACGTTGCGTCGCGCCGAGTCGGGTACACACGCTGGCTATGCTGTCATCAACGAGTGTGTTCGCACCATTGCCACCGTCTACCCCAACACCCGCTGCATCGAACTCGCTGCGAAGAGCATTGCCCGTTTCCTCTCCTCTGGCAACAACAACTTGCGCTATTTGGGTATTACTGCACTCACTCAGATTGTGCAGGTCGGCCTTAAAAATATAAAAATATATCAAGAATCGTCCTTCTCACTCAAAGCAAATTGTACGTCTTTCGAACTACATTAGGTGGATCCAAAGTACGCCGCTGACCACCAAATGGTTGTCGTCGACTGTCTGGACGATCAGGATGACACACTTAAGCGAAAGACACTCGAACTGCTCTACAAGATGACCAACCCAATCAACGTCACGTTCATCGTCGAGAAAATGGTACTCTTATTTTCTGTTTTTTTATTTTTTTATTTTTTATGAGTCACTTATTGCCTGTGCATTCGTTTTAGGTCAACTACTTGCGATCCACAGTGGACTCCTACCTGCGCGCGGACCTTGTGGCACGCATCACACAGCTGGCAGAGCGATACGCACCCGACAACGAATGGTTCATAACGACCATGAATGCCATCTTTGAACTGGGCGGGGACCTTGTGCGCCCCGAGGTTGCGCACAATCTGATGCGGCTCATTGCCGAAGGTAGTGACGACGAGTCTGCCGACAGCAGTCTGCGTGTACATGCTGTGCAGGCGTACCTTAACATGCTCGATCGTGCGTCGCATCGCTTGCCGGACATTTGCGTGCAGACCATGTGTTGGGTGTTGGGCGAGTACACCTATGTGCTCGGGCAAGAGACTCACCCGCTCAATGTGGCCGAGCGTCTCTTGTCGCTGCTCGAACTGGGTGCGCAAGATGAGACTCAGGGCTGGATCTTGACAGCCGTCATGAAGCTGGTCGCGCAGGCTAACACGACACAGCTACCGCAAAGCATTACGGCTGCCGTCGCGCGCTACTGCAACTCACGTAGCGTCGACCTGCAGCAGCGTGCTTTTGAGTTCCGTCAGCTTACTCAAGAGCCCAACGGCGTCATGCTCGCCATGCTGCCCGTCGACTCGTCGTGCGAAGACCTCGAACCCGATTCCGAGATCTCCTTCCTCGACAGCTACGTCTCCGCTCAGCTGCGCGCAGGTAAACCAGCCTACAAGTCGAAGCGTGAGCGCAATGCCGAAGCGGGCGTGGACGCCACAGGCACTGCCGCCGGTGGTGCCGCCGGTGGTGCCCAGTCGTCGGGACTCAACTTTAGCCAGTACCCCACACCGCAACAGCCCGCCGTGTCGGCTGGCGGCGGTTTTATGCGCCAATCGGACCCGTCCTTCGGCAGTGGATCTGCAACTCCCGCCGGCTCGGGTGTTTCGGCATCCGCCGCCGCCGCCACCGGTCTTTTCAATGGTCTCCCAGCCCCCAGTGCTGGTGGTGCGTCAACACCCGGCGCTGGAAGTGTTTCGACGCCCGCCGCCGCCGCCGCCGCCGCACCTTCTGCCACTGGTCTGAACGTGAGCGGTCAGCGCAAGTGGGGCAAGGCAGGCTATGCCGAGAAGCAAGCGACACCTGCCACGCCCACACAGCCCTCTTCCATGTTTGACACGGGTGCCACAGACGCGACCGCGACGTCCACTCCCGGCGACAACCTGTCGCTCTCTTCAGCCCTTGCCTCAGTCGGTGCCAGCTCATCGACTCCCTCGTCCGGCACCACCTCACAGCCCCGTGTCACAGCGACTGCATCAGCACCAGTCGTGCGCGAACTCAGCGAGGCCGAGAAGCGCAAAAAGGAGCAAGCAAGCATGCTTTTTGGCGGAGTGACGAGTCAACCCTCCAAGACTGCCACGGCTTCCGCAACCACTACTACGGCTGCCGCGAAACCCGTCTCCTCCTACACTCCTCCTTCTGCTTCCAGCGCTGCCGCTCCAGCTGCCTCAGCAGCCACCGATCTGCTTGGCCTCGACGACCTCATGAGCGCACCCTCCCCCACCACTTCAAGCGCGCCGCCACCCTCCTCCACCAACGCGCTTGGAGATCTCAACGACCTTATGTCTCTTTCCACGGCTACGACCACTGCCTCTGCCTCCGCTGCTCCCGCCGCCTCCCTCGACATAATGTCTCTCTACGACACCCCCGCCTCCGCTCAGTCCCCGTCCGTCTCCCTCCTCACCGCTACTCCCTCCATTGCCTTCTCCCCCCTCACTCTTACCACGCCCCAGTTTGGCGCAAAATGGACCACTTTTGGCCACGAGACCAAGCGTATCATTCGCAACTCGTCTGTCAAGAAAGTCACGGTAATTTTTTTTTTTCGTGGACTAAGAAAATAATTGGAGAATTGAGACCTGTATTCAATGCCAAATTTCGTGGACTCACACTCTCGTGTTTTATTTCTAGGATTTCATGGCACGCCTGTCAAGTATCAATCTTCATCCAGTGCAAGTCATTGGAACCGAAGGAATTGTCGCGGGTCAGTCCTCTGATGGGTATGACACCGACTTTTTAATACCTTGTGGAATCCTAGCTTATCTTTTTTCGTTTTGTTTCTCTCTCTATCACTTTGTCTCTCTCTCTATAACTTTGTTTTCTTTGTCACCTTGTTTCTCTCTCTGTTTGTCTGTAGCGGTGTTGTGCTCATCCATGGGAAACTGCTTGCGGGCGGACTTGAGGTGTGGGTGCGCAGTACGAGCGCCGCAACCACCGACGAGGGGGCTCGTCAGTGCCTCAATGCCCTGCAGTAAATATATCTTTTCTAACCATTTTTTGAGCGAGTGAATAAAAAATTAATGCAAAACTAAAACGTTTTCAATGCCAACCAAGTCGCTGCACTAATTTGCGCTTCCTCCAGATTCTCGAGTATCAATGCTCTAGTTGCGAAAGAAGTCTTTCTGAACTCTGTTATGAATAATTTTGTTTGTTTAATAATTGTTAATATTTTTGCTATTTTCGTGTTCCGAAAGCTCAATAATGACACGCCTCATGAGGAGCACTCTAGCCATTGCGTGCCTTGTGGCCGTCGCGAGTGCCCTGCATGACTTCCAGTCGTATCATGAACTCAAACAGGTATTGCGCCTGAACCGTCCCGATTATCGCCTTCCCGGCCCACCCACTTGATACCAACGTGCATCCTGTTGCGTTTGAGGCGCGAAAACGGCCCGTTGGGGTTCTGCGCAAACCCCTAAACGCTCTTTCTGTTTTCGTGCGCAGGTGACCACTGCTCCCGATCTGTACGATCTCAGCAGCCCCTATGCTGCTGTTCCGCCCCGCGGAGTCGACCCGGCCTTTGACTGTGCCTGGCGCAAGGGTGCGTACGCCTATGCTCAAAAGGTAATCATTTTTGTTTTAATCATTTTGTTTGTTTATCTTTCCGGTTTCACTTTTTCTTTTTTTTTTTCATGATAACCGCGATTTTTTCTTGGGACTTGAGTGTTTGATACTTGATAGATTGTAACAGCTAACCACTTTTTTATTTATTTTTTTACGTTTTTGTGGATTGATCTTCAGATTCAGCCGACTCAGCCCAAACTGCGTGCCGTCTACGATGCACTGCAGCTTGACTTGTGCAACACATCGTACGCTCGCGAGCACAAGCTTGCTCCAATTCCCGAAAACGTTCAGCGAAAGTTTGCCATTAAGACTGGAGCGGATGCGACACTCTTTGTGGATGTTGAGTCAGGCAACGATAGCAACCCCGGGACGGAACTGGCGCCCTTGAAGACGCTCGAGCACGCCGTGACCATGTCGCGCACACTGGGTGTTGCCAAACGCTCGATTGTCATGCGCAAGGGAACGTACTATCTCTCTCACACCATTGAGCTGGGCACCGAGGACTCGGGCCTGACCATCATGTCGTACGATGGCGACGATGTTTGGGTGAGCGGTGGACACCCTCTTGAGGTCAACTGGGCTCCCTTCAACCAGTCTGGCTCGGGGTTTCGTCGTCTCATTGGCGAAAACAACATTATGGGTTCCGTTCCGGGACCTCAGGTGAACAAGACAATCTTTCTGCTGGGCCACACATCAACGGTGGATGCCTGTGAAGCGCTGTGCGATTCTCGTCCATCGTGCGAGTCGTACGTGTGGCACGATGCTCAACAGGGTGCCTACGCCAACGACTGCTACATCCGCACCGACCGCGTCTTTTCCCCTACGCCCGAGGTACTTTTTTATTTCAATTCTGAACCATGGGTGTGTGTGGGTGTGTGTTGTCTTATAGCTTTTTTTATGTACTTCTTAGGCTGGTCACATTAGTGGCTACCGGACCTTCAAGAACATCTACCGCACTAGAGTTCAGCTCCCCGCTGGCCTTACGACCATTCCATCCCTGCGCGCCAATGGAGAGCGTGTTGTCCGTGCCCGCTACCCCAACGCCAACCCCGAACGCGATCTCTTCCCCACCGGCTGGATTAGCAAGGCGCAGTCCTGGCTCAAGCCTGTCCTTCCCGCTGATCCAGATCAGAACATTGAAGTGACCTCTCCCAATCGTGGTTTTGAGCAGGTATATTAACGCGAGAGGGCATTTTCCCCTCACGGATGTTTCAACTCCTCTAGACTGAGTTTCAATATTTTGAGCTGGGCGTTGGCGGTTGCTGCAAGGGCTTCACTCCGCCAGAGGGCTACTGGTGCTCCAGCAAGACCAGTGGCGGCGGTGCCTTTACCTATCGCATTCCTTCCGGTCTTACGTACAGTCCGTCTCTTCAGGTAATTCAGTTTTTGCCTTTGACATCAAAAATAAATTAATTATTGAGTCACTGTGTCTTGTGTAAAATAGTGGAAGAACGCCACAGGGGCAGTGGTTCAGGCGTGGCGTCCCGGCCACTGGTACGCATCGCAAACGAGAGAGAGAGAGAGAAAGAGAGAGAGAGAGAAAGAGAGAGAGAGAGAGAGAGAGAGAGAGAGAGAGAGAGAGAGAGAGAGAGAGAGAGAGAGAGAGAGAGAGAGAGAGAGAGAGAGAGAGAGAGA